>PVKA01010624.1:0-37846 GCA_004027165.1 Ctenomys sociabilis
ATTCAGCTTTGACAGAGTACTCAGAATGAGCACATTGGCTGGGGCTTTGGCGATGGGACCAGCTCCTCTGAGAGACAGATGGCCATGGGCCCCAGCCCACTATTTTCAACAAAAGTCAAGCTATTCATTACATTAGCTGAAATTGGAGGTTACTAAGATCTGCGCTAAATGGGTGCCGTCCTTGCTGTTTTAGATAAAATGTAGCATAAGCATTTCCACCTTTAATCTTATTCACAGGCCTTGGTTAGAACAGGACTTTGTTAACTTAGTGTGAAACCATCCTTTCCTGGAATGGAAATCCAGGCTATGGAATCCAAGCTGGCTCGGCCTCTGAAGTGTTTGCACACAGCTGTCTTCCTCTGCTAGTGTCTTTCTCAATGAGAACAAACTTTGTGATAATGCCTAGAATACTGGAGGAAAGGCTCACAGCCTCTGTCCCCTTCCTCATTTTTCTCTCCACACACTCAGCACATAGAATAAAAGCAAGTATAACCTGTGAGTTCTGTGGTGCTGAGGACTCAGTATTCTCCAGTCTCCCAGTTAGGGAAGGCTAGGGCTTCCCTAGCCTTGGGTAGGGTAGAGATCAACATGCTTTCTCTCCTGCAGCCAAGTAGTTTTTAGTAAAGGTATAAAAAAAAAAATACTTACAGTTGGGTGTGGTGGCACACACCTGCAATCCCAGCATTCTAGGAAGCTGAGGTAGCAGAATAGCACATTTGAGCCCAGCCCAAGCAACTCAGCAACTTAGCAATACTCTGTTTCCAGTCAATCAATTAAAGAAAACAAAACAGGCTGTGGATGTAAGTCAGTGCAATGCTCCTGGTTTCAATACTTAGGAAAAAAAGAAGAAGAAGAAAAGAAAGGACTTTTTAGCTATTTTATTTTTTTCCTGACTTCTTTCAGTAAAGATTTTTTGTGATGTGGGTGATTCAGATATAAACATCTATGTGAAAAGAAGACTTCTCACATACTAGATAAAGTGGCTTATAGCTGTACTTAAAGGACTTTGCCACCATAGACAGACAGAGCTCTGTCTTCTGTCCCTCCTGTGTCCAGCCATGTAGAAGGGCTACTCTCATTCAGCCCTCTGAATTCCATGGGCTTCTGAAAGAGGTACCAAGAAAAAATGAGGAGCAAGGGTGGGCGACACACACAGGCACCCAGAAGCCACGCACAGAGTGAACTGTTTGGACTCTCCAGTACCTCTGGGGAACTTATTTGAAGAGGACGCCTTCTTTATTGCTCTTCTTGCAGTTGAAGAAGCTTTAAGGGTAAAAGACTTCCTCTAAGGGACTCTGAAAACTGGATTAAGGCTCCATTGACCCCTCCTTATGGAGGTGCTGGCAAGCTATCCTTTGATGGGATTGACCACTTTCTGGAGAAAACAGGTCATTTCTTTGTTGAAGTGCTAGTTTCTGGTTTTGGAGATATGCATATATGCTCTTCTTCACTAAAATAAGTGGCTGAAATGCATTTGTGTCTCTTGAAGTTACCTCGCCTCTCTGAGCCTCCGCCACCTGCTCTGTCTGCACACTGGGAACAGCAGCACTGACCCAGTAGGATTGTTGGTCTCAGTGGGATGAAAACGCAAAGCATATTACAGGGCCACCTTACAGATGCAGAGGCAGCACCTGTATGCTAAGCTCTCCCAGAGTTGTATCTCAGACCACTGCCTCTACTTCTGATCTTTCCCCTTCAGATTTGTATGCTTCAGCCTATTAGTAATCTCCAGCTCTGTGTACCAAGCTCAATATGTCCAGAAGTGGGCCAGGGAGGTAGCTCAGTAGAATAAGTGCTTGCATGGCAAATGCAAGGTCCTGAGTTCAATCCCTGGTACCACTAAAAAAAAAAAAAAATTCATGTCCAGAAGAAAGCACATTGTCCTCCTCCCTAGGATGGCTTCCTGGGTAGTGTCAACATGGTGAATTCCAGGTATTGCCAAGTGGGCCCATCCACTCAGGCAGGTACGGCAGGCACATGAATCATCTTTCCTACCTCAGGGTTCCTTTCTCAGTTAATCTAATTTTATTTCCACTGTTGGCATCCTTTCCTCTTTTTTAGCTCTTGTCAAACCCAACCTTGTTATATATGTATTCAGCAGAGGATGATTCTTTTCCATGCAGTACCCCAATCATCTCCATTCCTTAGTAGTACAGTAGATTTGGGCATACTGCATAATTTGGCATATTTGTAACATAGATGTAACAGTAGGGTTGTCATGCAACCAACTTAATATAGTAAGATAGGAAATTTCCTGTAATTGTTTTTATCATTATCATGATTACTTTTGCTTTCTTTCTTTTTGGTACCAGGGATTGAACTCAGGACCTTGAGCTTGCCAGATTGTCACTTATTGTACTGAGCTATATCTCTGGCCCTTATTTTTACTTTCTGATATTCATGCTGTTCAAGCTGTTCCCCCTGCCTAGAAAATCCTTCTTCATTTCCCATATTGCTGACCCTCTTGGGTCTTGTGTTTAATTTCTGGCACAGAGTCTTGAGGTGACTGAGTGATCATCTCATGTATCTGATCCTCTTACCACACTGTTAACTTCTTGACTGCAGAGACTGGTAGGTAGTAACTGATCAGTAAGTATTGGCTCAACTAAACCATCAGGGTAAACTCCATCCTGAGGTGGAAGGCCTGCCCCCCCCCCCAATTCAAAGGCAGGGTGTGGAATTCCCTGTAGGGATGGGAGATCTCCTTTGGCTGTAGCAGTAGTGCAGGCGGTGGGTGGTTTAGTGGTGAGATGTCATCTTAGAAAAAAAGCTCATCATGCTGCCATTGCTGGTCCCCAGTCAGACTTGGTGTTGTCAGTGCCCAGCCTCTCCCATGAGATGGACCTAGCCACCATGCTGTCTTCAGGACCTGGATCCGCTGGGCAAGTTCCTGCCCCTGCATATTGCAGAATCCAAGAGATAAGAAAGGCCAATGGGGAAAATGAAGATTTATTGAGTTTTAGATAACACCAGTCAGCTTAACCTTATGATGTCCAAAATGGTTGAGAGAGGACTAAAGAAAAGGCTCTAATTTATATGCATTTTGCTAAGGGGGTCAGTCTTTCTAATACAGAGAAGCTTGGGTGGGGAAGTGCAAGGAAGAGTATAGAAGCAAGACACAGCAATTAATCACTTAGCCTTGAAAGAAGACAAAGCCTTCTGAATCTTGGAGAACAATAGCATAGACTTTTTTTTACAGGTCATAGTTGCCAATCTTATCTGTACCAGGACAAAGAGTTACAGCCATAGGGATGGAAATGGTTTGATGGGGAGGGGTTGCTCAATGTTGGGAAAGCTTCTTTTCTTCTAAGATGTGCTTCAGGAAGAGCTCTAGGACCGCCTTGCTTTCATCAACAAAATCTGTTCCTTTATCAAGCAATCCAGGATCCCACAGCCAGTGAGTCTCCCAGCCTCCTGAGTCACTTTTGCAGCCAATCTACCCACCCAGAAAGGAGTCTTTCTGCCCCAGCCATAATGTAAAGACGCTCCAGCAAAACTGAGAGAACTGAGTTTTCTGGACAAATGGTTAAACATCAGTTTTAACAATGTTTGCTCATGGAGAAGCAAAGGAAAATTACATACTCAGGTAAGAAGGACTGAACCAAGCAGATGCCACTAGGAGCATAGGATTCCTAATATCACAAACCAAAGCCCAGGCTAAAAATTTCTTAAATTAAAATATTCTTAAATTTAGCTTTCTCTTTTCTGTTTAAATACCAGAAATGGAATATGTTCATGGAAACTAAACTAAAAGTGAGCATTGAATTATTGTTTAATAGAAATTGTTGGGGCTGAGGAGATAGCTTGGCAGTTTAAGCTCCTGCCTGGCAAGGCACAAGGACCTGAGTTTGATCCCTGACATGGCATGCTGTCCTGGTTTGTATCTAGTTGTCCCCCCAAAGCCTCATGCAAATCATGGGGCAGTTGCCACTTGAGGGGCAGCATGTGGCTCAAGGGGTGTGGCCAGAGGACCAGGGTGGGGCTTGAGGGGTGGGGCCAGAGAAGTGTGAACCATTAAACTGGCTCTATTGTCCTTTCTCAGAACTGTGGAGAGGGTCATCCTGGACATGAAAGCGCCCCAGCCTCTCCTCTAGTGTCTTGAAACCTCCAGTAACTGTGAGATAAATAAACCTTTCCTTCCCTCATTTTCAGTGTCAGGTATTTGTCCCAGCAATGAGAGAAGAGTAACTAAGGCAGAATTTGGTACCAGAGGAGTGGGGTCATTGCTGTGGCTAAACCTGACCATGTGGATTGCCAGCTTTTGGAAGGCTGATAGGAAGAGATAGGAAATGTTTGGAGATGTTGCCTACAAAAGAAGTGCAGGAACAGCTTTGGTTGTTCTGTAGGGGAGATTCTGTTCAGAGCTCAGACCAGAAGACTGATAGAAAGCTGACTGTAAAGACCAGGCTGGGGAGGTTTCTGCTAGGAAGAAAGACTGCATTGGTTGTTAGACTCCAGAGCATTTGTGCTTTGGCTTGGCAGAAAGTTTGTCTGAATTTTGCCCATGTCCAGAGACTTTGCCTGAGGCTGAGATTAAATGTGGAGGACTGATCTTTCAAAGAAAATCCCAAAGTAGTCAAATATTAGGGCAGTGGCATGGTTATTGTTGGAGGCTCTTAGTCAAATATATGTTGAGAATGAAGAACAATGAGCCCAGCAGAATGATTTAAAATCTTGTAAGTTTGGCCAGAAAGAGCTTACCAGGAAGGCTGTGGACTCTAAAGATAAAGCTGAGATCTCCATTGCCCAGGAGGGACAAGAGAATAGAAAAGATGTCCTGAGGGTATCACAGAAGGTGGCAGGTTCTCGCCCTTTGCAGCCTCAGAATCACAAGGGTGAGGGACTTTGCTTTGGAGAGAAAACCGCAGAGCCCCATCTTCTAGAATGGAGGCTGCAGCCACACCACATTACAGAATGGTGCCATCATAGAGAATTTGTTCATCAGAATCAGTATCAAAGTGCTCAGTGATCCAGGCACTCAACCCCTGCAGCCAAGAGAGAGGAAAGCCTGGCTACTGCTCCAGCTGGCAGCAGACCATCATGTGGCCAAGGCACATGCAGAACGCAGGAGTTCTGAGATGTAGAAGGCTTCCATTTCAATTTCAGAAGAAGGCCTTGGAGGCCAGGCAGTGTGCCCCTGAGAGGGTAGTGTTTGAAGTTTTGAGTGAAAAGCCTATTCCATGGAACCCCAGAAGTTTGGAAAAGCCAGGAACATGGATCGTCTAAGGGAAACTGCAAAGAGGGAGCAAAGCTGGACTGTGAGAAGCCACTGGAGCCACCACCAAGAGTGCCATAGGGGTGGAGCCACATGGAGTTCACAGTTTGCCACAGATTGCTTCGGATGTTCCACAAGTACCTGCAGGACTTAATGTTTGCCCTACTGGATTTTGGACTTGTTTTGGCCCCAGTGGTTTGTATCCTCCTGTGTATACCTTTTGGAATGGCAAAAGGTATATCTTGTGCCTTTGAATATTGGGTGTATTTAGCTTTTCATTTATACAGGGGCTCACAGTCAAGAGTTTGCCTTGGATCTTGGAGGAGACTTGGGACCTGGTTTTTTTTCAACAATGCTGAAACTATTGGGACTTCGGCAACTCTTAGAGATGGACTAAAATTCCTTTTATAGAAAGGGAGGTACATGAGGCTTCGGGGGTCCAGGAGTCAAATGTTATGGTTTGTGTCTAGTTGTCCCCTGAAAGCCTCATGCAAATTAGGGAGTAGTCGCCACTTGAGGGGCAGCATGTGGCTCAAAGGGTGTGGCCAGAGGACCAGGGTGGTGCAAACCATTAAACTGGCTACACTGTGCTTTCTCAGAGGTGTGGAAAGGGTCGTCCTGGACACGGCAGTGCCCCAGCCTCTCCTCTAGTGTCTTGAAACTTCCAATACCTGTGAGCTAAATAAACCTTTCCTTCCCTCATTTTCAGTGTCAGGTATTTGTCCCAGCAATGAGAAAAGAGTAACTAAGACATGGCCCTGGAACCCTGAGCTCACTATGCCAGCTATGAAGGTGGATGTAGTGGCACATGCCTGAAATCTCAGTGCTGGGGAGGCTGAGATAGGAGGATCATTATGAGTCTGAACTGCAAGATCCTATATCAGAAAAAGAAAATGGAAAAAAAATAAGCTAACAGCAGTGTCATACATATCCTTCTTGATATTTTTCTGTATGTATATATAAATGTATAGTATTTTAAATAAATAAGATAATACAGTTCTTTTAGTTTTTTAAGAAATTAGAGTAAATATCTTCCCATGTCAGTAACTGCCCAACCATGTACACCATTGTTATTCAGGTACTGCAATTTATTTGAATAAAACACTGTTAGGTTGTCCCCAATTTCTGATAAACAGTGATAGAATATGCTACCTTATATTTAAATGTGCATCCACCCATGGCTCTGAACCCTTACTAACACTGGGTATTCATGATCATAAAAAAAAAAAAAAAAATGTTGCAGAGTGGGACTCCGCTCACCTGCAGCCTCAGTGCGGGCCAGTTCTTTCTGAGGAGCTCTGCACACGTAACTGGTCAGTGACTCCAGGTTCTTGGCTCTGTAGTTCAGGCTGCCCTGGAACTTACGTCTTGGCCTCTTCTATCAGCCTCCTGTGAGCTGGGATTATAGCTTTTCTTTTTAGGATGTTATAAGAAGAGCAATACTTTTTACCCTCCTAAAGAGAGGAAATAGTGGCAGGTGGACTACACAAGCAGCTTTCAGAGAACGTTCATGTGGGTGAGAAACCAGCCTCCATCAGGACTTGAGATGTCTGGCAGCCCTGTGTCACACTGAATAACCAAAGAAACTTGTCCTGGATCTCACTACACAGTTTGGACTCCTAGTGATCCTCCTGTTTCAGCCTCCCAGCCCTGGGATTATAGACTTGTGTCACCAGGCCAGTCTAGGGGCCTGCTCTACAGGCCTGGAGCAGGGCTGGCACAACATATAGAGCCAGGGATCGAACTTGGGTCCCTGTGCTTGCCAATCAGTGCTTAGATCAGTGAGATATCTCACTGGCCCAAAGAAGACTGATATTTGTTTGGCTTTCTAGTCTATTAAAGGTCCTCTGAGGTCTGAGAATGTCCTATGATGCATATTAAAGCACCCTTTGAGAAAGAGATGATAAAAAAATTTTTTGCTACTTCAATTTAAAAAAATATAGCAGGGCTGGGGAGATGGCTCAGTAGAATAAGAGCTTCCCTGGCAAGTGCAAGGGTCTGAGTTCAATCATTGGTTCCATGCTAAAAATAGCATCTCGTTTTTATTTGCATTTATTTTATTTCTGATGAAATGTTTAGCTACTTACTAGTTATTTGTGTTTCCTCTTTTGAGAATTGCCAAATATTGTTGCCTCATGAATCAAAACGTTGTGTTACTATTCTGCCTTTTCAGAAATAAAGGTAATTACACTGTGGAAATTAGAGTCCTGTATACCCTAGAAAAGATTATATAAATTAAAAAGCAGAGGCAAGCTGAATCCAAATCTGAATCTTGGGGTTTAGCTTGAGGCCCAACAACCAATCAACTGACGATTGAGAATCTACTGAGACAGAGCCATCACCTCTTCATCCCGATTGCACACAACAGGTTTACAGCAAAAATGCACGAGCTGCTCTCTGCCATAGTCAGGGAGCTCACACTTGTTGCCGTGAGGAGAGATCAGCAGCTCCTGCTGAGGTGGAGCTCAGCGGTCAGGCCTCTGCTTGGCATGCACAAGGCTAAGTTCAATGCCTACTACCCAAAAACCAAACACATGAAACCCACAGCTCCTACTGTGGAAGTCAGTTGACTTTTGCTAAGGCCCATACTTAGTATCTTTTTAAAATGTAGCTGCCAAGATGGACAGTGGTATACTAACATTTTACATAGTATTACCATGTCATGAGGCTACTCGAGTAACTGAAAGATGACTGCTCAGGAGGACTACAGGTGATGGTTG
Source organism: Ctenomys sociabilis (assembly GCA_004027165.1). NCBI lineage: Eukaryota > Metazoa > Chordata > Mammalia > Rodentia > Ctenomyidae > Ctenomys > Ctenomys sociabilis. The sequence goes on from PVKA01010624.1 coordinate 7,936, forward strand.
ACAGGTAGTGTGGACCAGCCCTCCTAGTGAAGGCAAACAGACAGGCTGGAAACAGATTTTTAGAATCTGCTTGGCTCCTCCAGGGATAGCATCTAGAGGCACTCAGGATGGTCCAGGAGGACCATCGTAGGCTTTTCTACAGTTACAGCTGATAACAAGAGTAGGCTGTCCCAAATAGAAGTGTATACAAGAAGCGTGGGAAAGCACTGAAGTCCCCAGGTGGTATGTACCCAGACAGATAATGAGCAGTGAGACCTACAGTTCTTAGGAGATTGTCCAGAATGAAGAAAACATGTCAACAAGGCCTAGATTCCACCTGCACTGAATCTGTCTATAGCAAGATCAGATGACTGCTTATCCAGGAGCAGATAATTGTACAGTGCTAAAGGCCAGCACAGAGTCAAAAGCTAAATTTAAAAAGTGAAGTGTTTTTGAGTGATGTTTCTAAAAATTAAAAGGCTAGCATATATCTGTTAAAGGCAATGATGAGCCCACATGTGTTGGAAGGATTACTGGCACTGGATTCCTATGGAGACAGAGGTTCTGGGAGGTGGGCTTACTGTGAGGGGACACTGCTCCCTGAGTACATATGCCAGTCCTGGAGGCTGTTCAGAGACTGATCAGTGACACGTGCATGTGAGCAGGGAACCAAACCTCAAGCCCCACACATACTGAGAATTTTGCTTTACCAGTGAGCCTTACCACCAGCACCAAGATCAGAGAATTTGACAACTTTCCAGAAGCAGGAGACAGGATGCATCAAATGGTGTGAGATCTGATTATATCCCTCACTTTGGGTGGAAGCCGTTAAGTCCTGAGCATCCTAGAAAAAAGGTGAATGAGGGAACTAGGAAGGAAAAGGCTCTCCCAGGAGCTTGAGCTTAGCTCCCAATCATCTTAACCTTGCTATTAAATAGGCAACCTCAGAGCAACAGTTTCTCTAACCCCTTACGTAATAATAAAAGCCCTTTCCAGAGGAAAATATCATCATCTAAGCTTCAAACATTTCTATAAACAATTTTACCAAAGAAATATCCTGAATATAACAAATGTAACCAGGATACGAGTTAAGATAGCAAAAACTAGCAAAACAGCATAGGCAATACAAAGAGATCCAATGAAACTATCAAAAATAGTCCTTAAGTGTTTGCCAGATAACTCTGCAGACTAAAGCACCTGCTTAGGCAGAGCCTAGCAGCTGGGGTTCAATCCCCAGCATACTGTGCCAGCCCTGCCTCCCAGGGTGTACTGAGACGCTGATTGAGACTCGGTGTGGTAGTGCATGTCTGTAATTCCAGTGCTTGGGAAGCTGAAAACAGGAGGATCGCTACAAGTCCAGTCTACACAATGAGACCCTGTAGACCCTGCACTAAATACATAAAAAAAAAAAAAAAAAGCCCTTAGAATAACTGCTTACTGTGTTCAAAGAGATAAATAATTTGGAGGATTTCAGAAGACACCCAGACATCCAAAAACTAAAAGTGCACTCTAGAACTTTAAAAAGTTCTATAACCACCTTAGTCACACCTACTTGGGAGGCTGAGCAAAAGGATCACTTGAATCAAAAAGTTCGAGGCCAGGCTGGACATCATAACAATACCCTGATTCTAAAAATATTAAAAATAAAAAAATATAAACACCAAAATTAATTCAGTAGAAAGTTTTAACAACAGATTGGGCCTAGCTAAAATTAAAAGCTAGGGACTAGGCATTGTAAGAGATATGTAAGACTATAACACAAAATCTTACATACTATTACTCAAAGAAATTAAAAGAAATTCATGGGGCCAGAGAATTATAGCTCCTGGGCCAAATCCATTCATCCAGAACTCGATGTCTTAAACCTCGGGAATTTTGCGAGCCAAGTATGGTTTTGCAGGCTTTGTTTGGTTTCGTTTTTGCACTTTTGGGTACTGAACCCAGGGTTTCCTGCAAGCTAGACAAGTGTACTACTATTACTAAGCTACATTCGCATTCCAAGTTTTTAAATTTTTTTAAAAATTCATTTATTTATTACAGTGTCTCGCTATACATCACGGATTCTTTTTTGGCGGGGGTGGGGAGGTCAGCTCAGCCAGCCATGAGGGGGAGGGGCTGGCATGGCATGTGGTGCTGGGGCTCAAACTGCAGTCCCTGAGAGGCGCTTTAGACCACTGAGCTACCTTGCCAGCCCAAGTTTTTAAATTTTTAACTAGATTTGGAAGTATCCACATAAAGCCTCAACTTTGTCTCTCAGTCTAAACAGCATAAAATACTTATCAAGGCCTTCAATAAAATAGTTTGATTCCTAATACTGAAAAGATATCAAATTTCCCCAAATAAATATAAAAAAATCATAAGAAAGTCAGTAGTAACTGGGTATAATGATACATTCCTGTAATCCCAAGTACCTGGGAGGATGAGGTAGGTGATCCCAAATCTGAGTCCAACCTGGGAAATTTAGCAAGACTCAGTCTCAAAATTAGAAAGGACTGCAATGTAGTTCAGTGTGAAGGCCCTGGGCCCAGCTGCCACAGTGAGTGAAGTTCCCGAACTGACCCCAAGAGTTATATACAAATACAGAGCAGCAAGAAATAGCAATGACACTCATGGAGAATAAGGTGGGAGAAGTTATAGGACGGACCAGTGGTGAGGAGCCTGTTAGCTTTGTGAGGCTAACAAGGTAGCTGAGAAATGGACCATGTCCATAGATCAGTAGGGGGTCATGATCTGGTGGGGCCAGAAAGGGGGCTCCTACAAATGCTGCGAAAGTCTTTTTTTTTATATCTTGGTCTTGGTTCTATAATAAATATGTTTTAACTCTACATCTTTTGCATACTTTTCTGAATAAATGTTATAATTTCACAATAAAAGTGGATTTACTTTTGTAATGCTGAGGATCAAACCCAGGGTCCCACACATGATAGGCCAGCCCACTACCAGTGAGCTCTTCTCTCCCACAGCCAAGTAAAAAAGATTTTTTTAGGGCTAGCCAAATAGCTTAGCAGATTAAAGCGGCTGCTTGGGCAGATGCAAGGGCCAGGGGTTCAATCCCTGGCCTACCATGCTGGCCCTGTCCCTGGAGTGCACTGAGACTGGGAGTGGTGGCGTACACCTGTAATCCCAGTGCTTGGGAGGCTGAAAAACAGGAAGGATCACTACAAGTCCGATCTGTGTAGAGAGACCTTGTAAACTCTGTACTAAATGCAAAAAAGAAAATAGAAAAAGGACTGACCAAATAGCTCAGCGGATTAAAGTGCCTGCAAACAGAGGTCTGGGGTTTGATTTTCGGACCTGCTGTGCCTGCCCTGTCCCTGGGGCCTTGCTGAGATGGCAAATTGACACTGGGAGTGGTAGTGCGTCCCTATAAACCCAGCTCTTGGGAGGCTATAAACAGTGGGATCCCTAAGAGTCTGAGACCCTGAACACCCTGTAGACCCTTCCCTAAAATACAAAAAAAAAAAAAAAAAAAAAAAAGACTTTTCTAAAAGAACATAACCAGCTCAGCATGGTGACACACATCCATAATCCTAGTACTCTGGAGGCTAAGGCAGAAAATTGCAAGTTCATGTCCAGACTGGCTGGGCAACTTGGGAAAGACTATGCCTCAGGATTTAGGGGGAAGGAAAAAGGCAGGGCTAGAGATGTAGGGCAGTGCAAATCCCTGACTTTAATCCCCACAAAAAGTAAAAATTAACCAATCATTCTGTACAAAGCCTACTCTCCTATCTTTAAAATCAGGATGACATTTCATTTGTATTATCTCATAAGCCCATATGTATACACTTAAAAATTAAATCCATGACTCATAAATGTAGGGTGAAAATATCTTTATCCTTCATGTCTGGCTCAATATTTCCCATATCTTAATAGTTCAGTAAATAGTTAAGGGAACATAAAAATGAACTCTGCTAGATACTATATCATTTAAATTGAAGTAATTAAGTGTAATGCATAGTTTTAAAAATGCATAGTTTTAAAAGTAATTAAGTGTAATGCATAGTTTTAGTTAGAGATTACATATTTCTGATCCAGGAGCAGGAGTTATAAATTAAAATAGGTCCAAAAAAATTGGTTCCCTTTTAATGCTAATCTTTTCAGTAATTCTTTTCCAGTGCTGTTTGACAAAAACAGTGAAAACAGATCCATGGAACCACACAGACAGGGCAGTCTTTGCAGGATTGGGGAATAAAGATGTTAACCTTACCAACCTTTCAGTTGGAACCAATGTTTTCTTGTTTGGACAATTGAATTCCTAAACTATCTGTGTAAGTATCAAGATTCATTTACTTTTATTATTCTGGTAGTGCTCAGGATTGAACCCAGGGCCTACTGCATACGAAGTGCACATCCTACTACTGAGCTACAACCCCAGATCCTCAATGTCAAAATATGAAGTTCAATGGCAGAAGTGTCCACCGGATTTACATGAAGTCAATTAAAATGTAGACGGTATTCTGCTGTAGTTGTGCAGTAGGCAGTGTTATACATGATGTCTAGGCTACCTTTCTTGTGCCTGTGACACAGTATGGGACACCCAGAACTTAAAGGAGAAGTTTCTTTGGGATCACTTTCAGAAGCTTTGGTTCTTGCCTGGTAGATGGCATGGCAGATGTGCCTGGGCAGAGAAAAGCTCATGTCATGGCCTCTGGGAAGCAGAGACAGAGGTGAAAGGAAGAGCTTTTCCAGGCAATGTCCCCAGCGAACCACTTCTTCCAACTAGACAGCAAGTCAGCTGTAAAATTCCATAGTTTAATCATCTTCTGAAGGCCCCACACATGAGTGCCTGAAATTCTTGAGGGGTATGCAGATCTAAACCATAACTCTCTACTCATGGCCTTCAAAATGACTCAGGTGCTCTCTTTATGAAAAATGCATTTAGCCTATCTCTGAGAGTTGCCAAAGTCCTAACCATTTTATCATTGCTGAAAGGCCCAAGTCTAAAGAATTCTTTGAGACTCCAGGCAAATTTTTAGCATGAATTCTTATAAATAGTAAAAGGAAAGTTAAACACCGTCAATATGCAACAGGGCAAATATTCCCATTTTAAAAGGAGGATATAGAGGGACACAAGGAATGGGACCAAAACAAGACCAACACCCAGCAGAGCAAATTTTAAATCCTGTTGTTTTGTGTCTAGCACCCAGGATAAGATGTGAACTCCACATTGCTTGGGTGGCCCTTTCCCTGTGACATGGCTGGTGGTTGAAGTGCTCATGGCTTCTCTGCTGGGATAGCTTTGCTTAGTCCTCGAAGCTGCCCTTAGATATTCCACATTTCTGGCTTCTCCAACATTCTAAGGTCTCCACTGTACTTTCTGCTTCACATTCATAGCTTCATGCATCACTCTCTCAGGGCACACTGCTTGGCCTCCCAGGCCTTCTCCTGAAATCTGACCTCACAAATCTTGCATTATGCATGCCTATAACACCATCACCGTATAAGTGATGCCAAAATCTATACCAAACCCTGCAGCAACTAACTTCCTCCTTGAGTCATGGCTGCAGAGGCCTCCAAGTATCTGGATTGCTGATCACTATGAATGGAATCCTAAGGACAAATTCCTCAGGCATTCACCATTCTGGAATGTGGTGCCCTGGGGCTCTAGTCACAAAGCAAAGTCGTTAACATTTGCAGCTTGGAACCTTCAAAGTTTCATCACAAATCCTTATAGTATTTTTCCTGGTCCAAAAAAACTTGGCTTCTTTTTAATGCTAATCTTTTCACTAACCAAACACTCTTTTGCTCCAAATTTATAGGTCCCCATTTTATTGGAGTTTCCATTCTGATGAAATTCAAAACTAAAAATCATTCAGATGTGCTGTTGTTCTTACTCTCAAAGTAGAGCTGTCTGAAAGCCCTCACCAGTATCTTTGCTACAGTTTCAACATTAGGCTGCCCTGAAATTTCCTCCACCATACTAGTCAACTGCTTTTAATCTCTCTCAAAGTCTCAGGAAGGGACCAGAGATATAGCTCAGTGGCATAAATGCCTGCCTGGCAAGTGCAAGGTCCTGCATTCAATTCCTGGTACTGCCAAAAAAACAAAAACAAAAACGAAGTTTCAGGAGATGAGCAAAATATAGACAGATTGTTCTGCCACAGCATAACACATATGGTCAAAAATTTAACTGCAAATGGAGTCCTTGTTCCCAACTGAGACCTCTTAAGCCTGGTCTTGTGTTTGTCTTTTTTTTTAAACTCAGCATTCTGGCTTTCTGAGCACTGACACAACTATCATGTTAAGCTTTGTTTACAGCATTCTAGGGCTTCTCTAGCTGACATTTCCAAACCTTTCTGAATTCCTCCCAAGACCACTTCTAAAGGCTTTTAAACCACATGGTCAGGTATAATCCTGGCAACAACCCCATTTCTCTAGTATCCAAATCTCTGAGTCAATATAAAAGGCTCTTTCCTAGGTTTCAAGACATTTCTCAATGAGTTAAAATTTACTCATAGTTGATCAGAAGTTTGCATCTTATCTTGACTCTGTTGCTCAAGGCCCCTAGAATGGAAGCAGGAAACCAACTTAGGAACAATGTTCCCTACCCACAAAAACACAAAGGCAAGCCAACTGTAACCAAATTTCTTCATTTCTTTAGTTAAGGAATGAAGGTGGCAGGAGACACAAATCAATGTAGAACAAACAGAAGTTTTTGACAAATATTTTGAAATATGAATTTAAAAAGAATGAAATATTACTTTAAAAAATGAGGACAAATATAAACACCCAAGTGAGATATTCACCAACATTATCCACATAGCTGCATGGTCAATAGGGACAGAAGACTCTTGCTTATACTAACCCAGAAAAGAGCAAGGAAAGTGAGCGTGGATATTATCCTGGCCAGGGTTATTTTGCTCAGTTTGAGATAGAGATCACAAAGATGCAAATGCATGCCATCCCCATGAGGTGGTTTTGGAGCTTCAGCTGGAGCATAAGGGAAACAGGACACAGAACAGAGCTCCAAGTCTGGCCAGCTCTTCCGGGAGGGGAAGAGCAAAGCTTATGTAGTTGAGGAGTTCACTGTCCCACCCCACAAGTGGCTGGAGATCGAATTCTGTGCTGCAAGTTTTGAAAGAAGCAGGGGGTACAATTAGGACATTCTAGGATGCACAGCTGAACATTCTGCTTCTCAAAGACTTCTGTCTTCCCATTCTTTCTGAGACAACAGGAAAAGTGAGCTCATGTAGGCACCAGTTTAGGCAATTAAGCTATGTGCAGGTCATCCAGTCACTTGAAAGCTGGATACCGCCTGTTCAGCCTTGACATTGACCCAGGAATGAATACTGAAGCAGGTCTAGTGTCTTTGTGTGGCGCTGGGGATGGAACCAGGGTCTTTGCAGTGAGCTAGGACCCCAGCCTTTTCTGCTTTGTCTATTTTGAGTTATCAATGACAGAACTGAACATGAAATCTTTCTACCCAGCCTCCCAGGGTGCTGGGTTTATGGGTGTGCACCACATTGGCTATTTTTCCAATACACTGTGCTTATTATTCCTGCATTTGAGCCTATTCCATTCAGCAGGAATGGAAGAACATTTCTCCCGCAGGTAGAATGAATGCTTAATGAATGAAGTGAGGAACAGTTGCATTTCTGACTAGACTAGGACTAGGCAGGAGTAGGAAATGACGCTTTAATCTCTGATGTCCCCAACTTCAGTCAGACACATTAGCTGTTTTGCTAGGCATAGTGAAAAGCAATAAATATGTCCTAGTTGCATATAAAGGATTTTCATTTGAGAGTTCAATGATATACTCTCATCATTTTTCCTACCTAAAGCATCTACTTTAAAGCTGGCAGCCTCTTAAAACTAAGTTCCAAGAGTTGAGATCAAAGAACTCTGCAATATTGGAAATTAACCTTTGCATACTGAATTTAAACCTCCCGGAGGCATCTAAACAAGCACTTGAGTTTGAGACTATTTCACTATTGTTTTGAATGGCACGGTTAGAGTCTTGTGGGAAAATGGGTACAGAAATACAAGGGGCGGCTGGTCTGATATGCAAGTGACATCGCGTCCTCGGAGCTCTAGGGACACGAAGTCATTACAACTTCAGCTTTGCCTCTATCAATTCAAGTCTTCAAGGGCTGGGGTGATGGCTCATTGGAATAAGCGCTTCTTTGACAAGCGCAAGAGACCTGAGTTCAATTTCCCGCTTCGGCAAAATTCAAGTCTTCTAAACTGGCTACAATCACATTTTCATTAGAAAATGAAAGCTAGAAAGCAGTGACAGACACCTGGAGTTCCTCTGGAAAGGCTACAGAAACATTAAGGGTACTCATTGTGTGAGGGGCAGGCAATTTAACACCAACACTAACTAAGGCTCCTAACTAAGCGAGGGGCTAATTCCTCACCCTTAGGTACTTAGAAGGAAAAATACTAGGGACAGCTTGGGGGGGGACGGACAGGTGCGTCTGCCCTTTGGCATGGATCAATATGACGGGGGCCCCTGGAAAAATGCACGAAGAACATCGATGCTGCTCGCGGCTCCCCGGTGGAGCTCCTCAGCCTCGCACTCCAGGCCCCACCCCGCGTTTCCGTCTTCTGTTCCAAGCTTCCTTCAGTACGCTCCGGCGGCCCCACTCCTCCTTTTCCGGGAATCCGAATTCGCAGAGCAGAGCTGTTGCCCCCGGAGAGGGCGGTAAATTCGACTTCCGCACTGGACCCACCCCTCCGCTCCCCCAGCGGTCCCGCGGCCCTCGGAGCGTCGTGCCAGGCTGCTCCTTGCGCCCTCCCTCCGCTGGTGCCTGCTGAGCTCGAGTGCGCTCCGCCCTGCAAGGTTCGCGCCGTTTCCAGCCAGGTCCACCGCGCGGCTGGTGGCCAGACCCCGCCTGCTGGCGTGGAGGACAAGGGGAGTCCCTCGCGGAGCCGCCTGCCGCTCCCGAAGAGCAGCGAGCCGGGCGGGGGACGCAGACCCTCCAGGCTCCGCCTCCCTCGGGCTGAGTAAGTCTCCACTCTGCGCTGGCAGCCGCGGGATGGAAAGGTGCGGCCCATAACGAAGCTAATGGGGCGGGGGACGCCGCTGAGGACCAATCAGCGTGAACTCCGCGGGGGAACTGGCCCAGCGCGGCCGGGATAAACGGGCCACTAGACCACCGTCGGACCCGGAGCGGTGCTGCAGCTGGGGACTGCTGTGGCTGCGCGGCCCACCTCTCTGAGGAGCCTCGTCCGATCGCGCAGCCATGGTGAGCGGGAGCTGGGGCACTCGACGGGTCCAGGAGGAGGGTGCTGCCCGGAGGAGGAAGCCAGGCTCGATGGACAGGCCGGGCTGAGCGGGCAGGAAGGTGGGCTACGCTGGGTGCCAGGGTGCTTGGGTTTATCGGCGAGGGTACGCTGTGCGGGAAGGTGGGGGCGCTTTTCTGCCTCCTTCCCTAGAGGGATCGATGTGAGTAGCAAAGTCCTGAGCTCTGAGAGCGCTGCTCGTCAGGGCAGAGCGCCCAGAGGGAGTGCGTGGTAAAACGTAGTGCAGGGCTCGAGCGCTGCTCCAGTTCCGGGCGCGGCTCCGCTGTCTTTGGTGGAGGGCGCTCTGGAGTCTGGAGGGAATCTGGGGCCCGCCCGAGAGGCGCCCGCGGAGAGCAGCTGTCCCGGCTCGCCTGAGCAGCATACTCCCGCGCAGATGGACTTGCGAGGACCAGGGAACTACATGGGTAGAAGAGTTTCCCGTCAGTGCCTTAGTGTTGGCCAGCGCGCCCAGGCCAGAGGTCAAACCCTCTGACCCCACACCTAATCAGGGCTTTCTCTAACCTCTCCATGCCCATACCCGCTGTATAAATGCTGTTCTTTGCCCTGCCTTTTTCTTTGCTTTGGTGCTCAGAAACTTGGGTCCTCAGGGAAAACGAGGGCTTGGGGTGTGTGCAGGTCCCCATCCCATGGGAATCTCTTGAGGCCCACATCTGTACAGAGATGGGTCTCTCTGAGGCTGTCTTGGAGGATGGTCCCTAAGATGCCAGACTGTGGCTGCTGCCTGGTACACAGCTCTTCCTGCAACTGGAAGATGCTTCATCCTTTTAGATGTCCTCTGGACTGCAGGTTGGGGATAAAGGATGAGAAGATGGGAAGGTCTGTCAGCCATGGGCCGGACCTCAGTGAGGAGTATCGACAGTGGGAGTCTTCTGGCCTCCACTGTGACCCTGAGTGTGCTTACTTGCTTAGATGAAGTGATCTATTGCAGTGGACAGTGACAGGTGACCAGAGTAGACAAATATCTCCCTGGCTGTGGCTGAGCTTGGAGTGTGTGTGGCTGTTATTTCTTCCAGTAACGCACAGGCCTTAACATGGACTCCTTCTGTCACAGTGGGAAAGAGACAGGCAGCCCACTGCAGTGACCTAGGCCCCAGTGCCTAAGCCTGGATGCTCCAGGGAATCCTGTCTTGCAGTCCGGACCCTGGGCCTTCCCAAGTCACTGTGCAGTGGGATTTGGCTGTTTGTTTGGGTTTCTCTAGTCCTTGCCCCGAAGGCCTAGGCACAGCCACTTTCTTCTTAAGTCACTGGGTAACTAAAGGAAATGAAACCCCGGAGGTGCTTTGGCTGCAGGTGTAGGAAGGTGGGGAACCAGAAGCCAGTCTTTGGGGTGTCAGCTAGGTACCACTCAGCTTCGGCCTTTGGGGAGGAAGGCTAGGCTGCTCCCAGGCAGGGCTTTGCAGGCTCCAGCCCGGCTTACAGCGTGTCACTCCATCCCCACCAGCATGAGTGCGTCTCCATTCACGTGGGCCAGGCGGGGGTGCAGATGGGCAATGCCTGCTGGGAGCTCTACTGCCTGGAGCACCACATCCAGCCAGATGGGACCATGCTTAACAAGAAGATGCTGGGGACCAGAAATGACTCCTTCGACACCTTTTTCACTGAGACAGATTCTGGCAAGCATGTGCCACGGGTTGTCTTTGTGGACCTGGAGCCTGTGGTCATAGGTAAGTGGGAAGCCCATATTTCTTGCCAGGCACTACACTAGTCTGAGATGTGTGGTTTTTGTCTAGATGCTGTCTTTAGCAAGGGTCCTGGGGACTTCCTATGCTGGGAGGACATCCGTGACACAGTTCTGCTGGGAAAATACCAAATGTTTGAGTCAAGGCCAGACTAGAGTGGAATGGAGATGAGCCAAAGTTTCAAACTTCCTTTCTCTCCCCTCCCCCCATCTCTTGAGGACAGCTTTGCCTGAGGATCTGGAGCTGGGAACATTCCTGACAGGTCCCTGCTGACTAGCAGAACAGGCTGCCTAGTAGCATTGGGCTTATGTGAACCTTTTGTTTCCTCCCATGATTTTGCTGCTTCCTTCTGTGTCTGGAGCTCCTCAGGTCCCATCTGTGAAAATACAGCCTTCCTCCACCTTTGCAAGAAATGTTCAGGAGGTTAAACTCTAGACAGGGATTGTTACATTAATCTGTGTTCTTACCCTAAAGAGAAATGAGTCTCCTCTCCACTCTGATTCTTCTCTAGCAAAACTAAGTGGCTATGATCATGAGAAGGTTCTGCTAAAGGCACCCACTGACCTCCCTCCCCCTTGGGCTCAGGTGACTCCAGGCTTTGGAAATGGCCTCTGGAACTCTAGGTGTCTGTCACTCTATCATTCAGGAAAGCTAAACAACATTCCCTGAGGCCTTGTGTCCCTTGGGGAATGAGAAAAGTCTCCCTTACCTTTGCCCCTCTCTCTTCCCTCAAGATGGGGTAAGAACTGGCACTTACAGGAAGCTCTTCCACCCTGACCAGCTGATATCTGGCAAGGAGGACGCTGCCAACAACTATGCCTGTGGCCACTACACTGTGGGGAAGGAGATCATCGATGTGGTGATGGAGCAAATCCGGAAAGTGGTGAGTGGGAGCGGGTGTTGCTGTCCCCTGCAGGGGAGCACTGCATCCTTGGTCTTCATCCCTGGCCTGGCAGGCTGGCCCTGAACTGCAAGAAGGGGAAGCACAGCCTGTGGCTGGAACCTGACTTCACTCCTCTGCCTTGTCTGCCTACTGGGCTTCCCCTAGGGGGGGCTCTGTGGCACATATCAGGGAGAGGAGATGGAATCTAGGGTTGGAGGCCTGGAGAACCCATTCTCCCCTGAATTTGTGGACTCAGGCTTTTGTCCTGCTAGCTCCACTTTACTTTCCCCATCTGCTTGATCCAGGACTTCTTGGGCCTTCATCCATCCCTTACAGTGGTTAGCTTGTTGTTCTTAGAGTCCTAGATCCTTTGAGCAGGGAGAGGCTCCGCCTCACTCTTAACCACTTCCCACTTTACCCATACCGGCTCCAGGGCACAGGGAGCTAGCACTTGTGCTCTGTTGCTGTCTAAGGACTGGATAGACATTCTGTCTGCTGCTGAGCAAAGACTGAGAACTGTATTCATTCCAGAAAATCCAAGGTGTGGCAGTCTTATGCTCCCCTCCTCAAGAATGCCTATAGCACAAAGCACCTCCCAGGGGTAGACCTTTCTTAGACTTCGTTTCCTGTGTATCTGGTATAGATTGGTGCTTTTCAAGGTCAAGAAGCAGATACACTGGGATTATTTGGGGCAACTGGCAAAGCTGTAGCTTCCTGGAGTCCAGTCTAAGATGGGACTGGGGATTCACATTGAAGTGTTCTGTCCCAGTTGCTACTTTCCTGCATATAGGTGGCCAAGCAACACAGACCAGCAAACCGGGCTTCCTGGCTGCAAGTCCTGTGCCTTCTTTCTCTCCCACCTCATGCCTGCCACTGCACATAGCATTGCCTTCCTCAGTCAGCTGTTTCTGAAAAGCATCAAGCCTCCTCTAGGTACTCTGTTCTCAGCTCAATAGAGCAGAAGCAGAGTTCAGAAGGGAACTTCTGAGAGTGATGGAAATTTGTCTAAGTTAATTGGGTATGTGGATGTGATGCTTATCAAAGCATTCATTTCTATGACATGTTGATGACAGGAAAGAGTTCCCTGTGGACAGGGCATGTGTAATCTGCATCCTTAACAGTGTCACTTCCTTCTCTAGACAGACCACTGCAGTGATCTCCAGGGCTTCCTGATCTTCAATAGCTTTGGCGGTGGGACTGGCTCAGGCTTTACCTCCCTGCTGATGGAGCAGCTTTCTGTAGAATACAGCAAGAAGTCCAAGTTGGAGTTTGTTATCTACCCTTCCCCTCGAGTGTCCACAGCAGTCGTAGAACCCTATAACTCCATCCTGACTACTGACTCCACCCTGGAACACTCAGACTGTGTCTTCATGATGGACAATGAGGCCTCCTTTGATATCTGTAACCGCTACCTGGACATTGAACGCCCTACCTACAGCAACCTCAACCGGCTCATTGGCCAGGTTGTATCCTCTATTACAGCCTCCCTGCGTTTTAATGGTGCCCTCAATGTGGACCTCGCCGACTTCCAGACCAACCTGGTGCCCTATCCCCGTATCCACTTCCCTCTGGTGACCTACTCACCCATTATCTCAGCCGAGAAGGCCTACCATGAGCAGCTCTCGGTGCCACATATTACCAGTGCCTGCTTTGAGCCCTCCAATCAGATGGTGAAGTGTGACCCTTGCCGCGGCAAGTACATGGCCTGCTGCATGCTCTACCGTGGAGATGTGGTTGCCAAGGATGTCAATGCTGCTATTGCCACTATCAAGACCAAGCATACAATCCAGTTTGTGGACTGGTGTCCCACGGGTTTCAAGGCAAGTTGGGGATGAAGTGAGGGTGTAGCTTGTGACCTGTGCACCTCTGAGGAGGGAGATTCCCCCAGAGCTGCACACATCAAGAGCAGATGTACTGGGAATGGGATGAACAGGACAAACTGCAGGTTCAGAGGCTGCTTTTAACTTGATTCATCACAGGTGGTTTACAAGCCAGGCCTTTGGACTGGAGGCTATGGTGGGTTCTCCTTGAAACATTGTCTTTGTCACAGGAGATTTATCAGTTTGTGCCATTTCAACTCATGGGTAGGCTTTCCCTAGGTGTGCCAGCTGAGAGGAATGGCCTCTCTTGCCTGTGAAATAGACATGTGGTCTGATCCCCACTCAGGTGGGGATGCTTGTGGAAGCCCAGAAAAGCCTATCAGACTGTGGGGAAACAGGTCAGAAAGCTTCTGTGTTTGCACCTGAGTGTGGTTGCTTTCTCTGTCACGCTGAAGGATTTGTTTACGCCCACACTGCTATGAGCTGAGACCCAGTTTCAAGTGTAGGGGCTTTGCTCTGGGGCGATGAGACTGGAGAGAATCAATGTGGCAGTGATGGCATTAGAAGACATGAGCAGCTTTCCTGCCAGATGACAGTGCTGAGGGTGTGACCACAGTGAACGGGGAGGCAGGGACTCGGGTCATAAAGATGATGGTCCCTTCTAGTGTTGAACAGCTGCAGCATGAGAATGGAGGGGAAGGATACTGGGGGGAAGATCACCCTTCTCCCTGTAGGAACAGCAAGCAGCTCAGAGGAAGAACAGGCTGCTGGTAGGAAGTGGAAAGCTTGCTGTCCACGGGGCTGTGCATGGCAAGTTGACCAATTTAAATGAGGGGTTGTGAGAGTACTGAACAGGATGTACTATGCAGTGCTCTGAGTAGGATAGTATTTAAGTGGCTTGTTTAGCTGGAGATTTTCAGAGCTTTATGTTGTAAAACCTCATTTCTAAACTACAGGAAGAAGATAGTACAGCTAACACCCATGACGTACTCCCCAGCTTTCACTTCTAAGTGTGTTCCCTTTTCCTTTGCTTTGCTGACCCAGTCATACCCACCCAGATAGTATATAACATAATCATCCATTTTTTTTTTTTTTGCCTAAAAAATTAATAGTGCTTCCCCCGAATGAGAATATACCTTATCAGGATTCAAACTTTCTCTGTGAGTCTAATGCTTTTTATAGTCAAGTTTTAAAATGAAGATTAAATCAGAGACCAGGCTTTTTACTTATTTGTCTCTTAAGTCCCTTGTGTAAAAAATCCTTCCCCCACTTCTGTTTTCAGCCTTGTGGATTAAACCCAAAGCCTTCAACTGAGCTATATCCCAGCCATTTTTATTTTTTATTTTGAGACAGAGACATGCCAATTTCCTAGGCTAGGGTTAAACTTACTACACTTTGGTTTCATCTTCTCCTAGTGTTGGGGTTAGAGGAGCCTCACTACTCCCAGCCTGGTAACTTGAGGGACTACTTTGGTCTTGTAGAATGTCCCAAGCTCTGGATTTGCATATTTCTTACAGTAGCAGTCTCTTCTCTATACTTATTTCTTAAAGGTAGGCAAATCCAAACAGCAGTGCCTGGCCCTTCCCCAGCCACAGTGCCCGGGGCAGACCCCTCACAGCACACACTGAGCCGGCCACTTAGACCACTCTGTTTCCTCCTAGGTGGGCATCAATTACCAGCCCCCCACCGTGGTGCCTGGGGGTGACCTCGCCCCGGTGCAGCGGGCAGTCTGCATGCTGAGCAACACGACAGCCATTGTTGAGGCCTGGTCCCGCCTCAACCACAAGTTTGACCTGATGTTTGCCAAGCGGGCATTTGTGCACTGGTATGTGGGCGAGGGCATGGAAGAAACAGACTTCTCTGAAGCGCGGGAAAACCTGGCTGCTCTGGAAAGAGATTATGAAGATGTGGCCGTGGACTTTGTGGAAGACGAGGCTGGGAGCGAGGAGTACTAGGCCGTGTCCACTCCTGCAGTGTGTGGTCTTTCACTTCTTACTTGGAACACTTCTTCCTGGTCTCCACAATCCCCAGCACATGCCTGTGTCCCCAATACTGCTGCATTCTGTGCAGGCACTGGGCCTTCCCCACACGCTTTGCTGTCATCCTGAGCAGGGGCAGACTGGCCTCTGCCTCCGGGGATCTCAGCTGGCAGCGCCTGAGGAGTGGCGCTGCACCAGGCTGAGAGCAGACTGCCTGACGCCTGTGTACTGCTTCAGCCCTGGGCTGTGTGCTGTGACTCCCCGTGGGGCCCCATGTGGCCCCTGTGCCCAGCCCTCCCCAGGGAAGGGCAAACCTAGAGAGGCCATGAAAGTTCTCTGCCCCTACTGTGCAGGGCGGAAACTGCTGCATGCTGATGCCTGGAAGGAACCAAGCCCTGTTAACCTACTCTCCCTCCTCTTGGCCATCAGAGGGCAGAGCAGGTTGATGCTGCAGTCCAATCTGGAGCTCCCACTTAGAATTTAGTGCTCTACCTGATACGTTGTAAAACCATGGGGTCCAGGAAACAATTCCTGAAAGCAGGATCTTTAGCAGGGAGCCTGGTAGCCCTACATGGGGCTCACCCACTGTGTGGGTACTATTTTAAATTGCCTATGTGCCTTTTAGGACTAGAAAATCTGAGTCTTTATTCTCCCTGGAGTCCTAGAGAGTATGTTGGGAACCACTGTTCTCTGGACAAGCCCTGTTGGTTTCATGTGGTCCTCAGACCTCAGCGTGTTTGTCTGTTAATGGTTCTGGCCAGGGCGAAGGCTAGGCAGAGGCCCTTCCAGCCCAGCCCAGGTTTCAGGAATTTCTCTTAATAATGCACTTGCCAAGTGGCCAAGGCCTGGAAGAGGAGGCAGACTTGTGCTATCTGAGAAGGTCAGAACTGTGCAGGGGTCAGCACTGCTCCTGTCAGGGTGACCCGGCCAGGAGGGTCCCCACCCCACGGTGGCCTGGATGTACCCACTGAGATGTGGACACTCATTCTAGTGTGCCACTCAGGACTGGCTCTGCTTTTTTTTTTTCCAAGAGGTAGTAAGTCTTGATGCTCCTCCAGATGTCTCCTATGCCTTGCTTAGGGCTCTGGAGACCTGTTGCTAGCATCATTCTACAGACTCAGTCCCTGTATCTTCCAGCTTTGCAGGATCAATGCCCCGAGGGGTTGACTGATTGGATGGAGTCCCAGAGCCCAAACCACACATCCACCCCAAGCACAGAGGCACAAGCACTGGGTAAGGTTTATGCCCCTGTGTGACTGTCCTTCCCAGGAATTGCATCTCTTTCCATTTTCCTTTTCGTATTTCTATTTTTTTGTGAAGATTGAGGATTCTTATTTTTTCCAAGGACCGAACCCAAGGTATTTTCTGTGAGCTATATCTCCAGCCTTTTGTGTTTTTATCTTAAGGTATGGTCTTGGTAAATTGCCGGGGCTGACCACAGGCTTGAGATCATTTTGCCTCAGTCTGAAAGAATCCTGTGATTATAGACTTGGGTGCAAAGCTTGGCTCCTCCAATTTCCCATCTTCCTCTGTGTCTGCAGGTTTGAGTTGAGGCCTGACAGTTTCCTAGTGCTGCTATTCCCTTTCCGTCAGTCCTCATAGTCCCCCAAAGACAAGCTTGTATTCATTTATGTTGATTCCCCAAAAGTGCTGCTCTGACCCTGACATGTTATTTTCCTAATTAGTGTCTCAACCCACACCCCTAGTTTAGTAACACAGTGCTCCCCTGGTGTACTTGTTATCTATTTTAGTCTGTCTATATGTCTTTCTCTTTGTCTCTGTCTCTCTCTATAACCTGCTCCTGGTGCATCAGCTCCTGGTTCCTCTGGTACTAGAATGCTGGGGCTAGATGGAGAATGAGGTATAGAAGAAAGGGAAAGAAGTTCGACAATCCTACCCTAGGAGCATGCCTGTTGGGTGGCAGGGGTCTGTTCAAATTCTCAGCCAGTATCTTCACCCAGGGCCTGAGTGGCTGGCATTTCTTTCCTTTCCCTGTTCTTTTATTCCTTGAGCACATGAATTTGTACCTGCTAGCAGTTCATCTTTATCCTAAACCATGAGAGAGGTCACCTGTTCCTGCCCCCACATGACCCAGGAAGCAGGAAGATGTCCACTAGGGGCCTGGACATTGGAGCCCACACTCTCTTGGGATAGATAAGATGTGGATGATATCAGTTGCAAGCATTTGGATGAACTGGTGGCTGCCCTATCTCCTCTCTGACCTGCAGGGGGAATAGAACACAGGTCATATTCTTTTCTTGTACCTTTTAGTACTTTTAAAATAAGCAGGAACAGCCTTTGTCAAATCAGTCCCTGGTCAGGATCCCTGCTGCCCACTTTAAAGCACTACATAGGACTGAGTCTGAGGGAGAGTTCTGTCTGGGCTCCTTTAACATTCACATTTTAACAGGGTAGGACTGGAGAAGACAAGTTCTTGCCTTGGGAGTTGTGATCTGAAACTCTTGTCACTAGGACTCTAAGGTCTATTTGAAGCCTGAGCACAAAGCAAGCATTGCCTTTCTCTGACTGGGATTCTTCTCACTGGTGTTCCTGGAGCCACTGGTAATGGTCTGTAGCAGGTCTAACCTATGATCTGAGCGGGTCTAACCTAGATCATCTTCCATATGTAGTTGCTCTAGAGCCCACCCGCCCATGGAGCTCAGTTCTGTGGAGCTATATCTCCAGAAGTCAGTGTGGCCATTCTGATAGTGATCTGGGATCAAAAGCTGAGACTTAGCCTAGATGAAAAAGAAGACTAGAGTTTCTTCCAGAGTGTGCAACCCATAGCAGAGAGTGAATGACTTTCTTCCGTCCAGGAATGTAGAGATGGGCCAGGACTCTCGGCCGGTTTTTTCCTCTGGCACAGACTTTCACTCTGTTTTGCCTTCTTGTCCAACTGGTCATCCACCCTGCCCTGAGCTGTGCCAGAGGGGCAGAGTGTTAGGGTGGATTGCTCGGCGCTGTAAACTTGTTTGCTGTTTGGTGCATTTTTCCTGTTGTATCCCTGGATATGGTTAGTGTGTTCAATTTCTGGCATACTACGGTACATTTGAGATAATTTGTGTAAAAAAGAAAATTAGGGTTATGTGCAGTGGCACACTTCCATTGTACTATCTCCTTGGCTGAGGCAGGAGGACGAATCCTAAGTTTGATGATCTCATCCTGGGCCACTACTGAGATGCCGTGGTACCACTATTAAAAATAAAAATAGGCTTCTTTTGCTCAGCTTCAGAATGTCCAGACCATAGTCTGCTATCCTGTAGAAAGGGATCATATCACGGGAGAAGTGTTTGACACAGCTAAACTGCTCACCAGGAAGCAAAACAAGAAGAGGACCTGGGTGTGGTGGCACACCCCTATAATCTCAGCACTCAGGAGGTTGAGACAGGAGGATTACTTCAAGCTTGAGACCAGTCTGGGGGCTACAGAAGTGAGCACAAGGTCAGCCCCACCTGAACTGCATAGTGAGAGCCCATCTTAAAGACCTCTCCCTCGGATCAGTGTCACAAGGTTTTCACTGCCTCTTTAGTACCATCCTGGAGGGTTTTTTTTTTTTTTTTTCTTTTATTTTTTTTTTTAATACTGAGTTGGGGACTGGTCTGAAATTAGTGATTCTTTTTTTTTTTTTTGGTGGTACCAGGGCTTGAACTCAGGACCTAATGCTTGCCAGGCAAGCACTTATTCCACTGAGCTATCTCCCCAGCCCTTTAGTACCACCCTGGGAAGCATGCCTTTCACATAGGAGCTGAAGGGAGAGGTTCTTGGGGTCTGACTGCCTTTGAGAACATCTCTGCCGTCTTCTGTGTTCTCAGCTCTACCCGGACGCTCTACCACCCAGGGCCTCTGGGGCATCAGCCTTTGAAATTTCTGTGACCTGAATCATCTTGCTTCTTGCAGGCAGTTAATCTCATGCACTCATACTCCTGCAGGCCAAGAAGAGCCTATTTCCTGTCTCTTTCTAGCTTGCCTCTTTCTTAAAGCTGAGAAGAATCAAGAGGAGATGTATGCACGAGGTGCCTAGAGTCAAAAGAATCCCAGGCTCAGCCAAAGGAGACTTCTGGGAGGATTGGCCCCCAAACCAGATGCTAGAGATGGGTGGGAACACAGAGTAGGGGGTTCAAGGTAGAAGCTGGACTAGGAAAGAGTATGGAAAACATGAACATCATATTCAGGTGGCCTTGAGTAGTTTATAGCTGAAACTTGAGAAGGTAGGAAAACCTAGAGAAAGAGATACAGTGCTGAATAATCTTGGTTTTGAGACATTTCCCAATATTTACTGAACTACTGTGTGCTCTTAAGTTATTCTAAATGCTAGATACCCAATGTAAATTCAAAGAATTTGGACTTCTAAAAAACTCCCCTATGGCAGTGATGGCAAACCTCGTGGTTTTCAGTGATACAAATGCCCCCCTGCAGCACACATGCTATAGGTTTGCCACCACATTTGTCCTAGATTGTCCTTTTACACCTCAGGCCTGAGTGCTGCCCAGGGTGGCAGAGAATGGAACAAGAGCCTCCGTTCTAGGGCAGTGGTTCTTTTATTTTCTTAAAGCATTAAAATATGTTCATTAGTATACATTTATAACACTTAATAGTTAAATTAAATTGAGAAATTGGTACATATGCATATCACATCTTTTTAAAACTTGGTCTTACATGTTTTCATTGCGTGAAATTTACATTCATCTTGAGCAGTAGGTACATGTGTGACACATCTTTGTCTCTGATCCCCTTTCCTTTCCAGTCCCTCCCTCTGTCTGCCTCTAGGTTCCCTTTCCCTGTTTTTATTACTATCATTATTTTTTGTACATGTTTATGGACATATAAGGTTTACATTCATTGTGGGTATTTGGTGCATATATAAGATACATCTTAAAAATCTTTTATTTCCCTTTCATCCCTCCCTCCCCTTACCATCCTCTCTTGGACTCCATCCTATTTGCAGAAGATCTAGCTCCCTATTTTCTTCTACCAATTCTTTGTTTTGTTCTTTATTTACACTACCTTACTCTAATGAGAGATACCATACAGTACTTAAGCTTGTGTGTTGATTTATGTTACTCAATGTGACATTTTCTAGGTTTTCCATTTTCCTACAAATGTATTTATTCTTCTTGATGGCCAAATAATATTCCACTATGTATATAGATATCATATTTTCTTTCCCTATTTGTCTGTTGATGGACAAACAAGCTGCTTCCAGGATTTAGCTATTTTGTATTGATTTGTGCATTTGTATGCATGCATCACTATAATTTGATGTATTTAGCTCTTTAGGTCAAATGGAATTTCTAATTTTAGTTCTTTGAGAAGTCACAGTACTGTTTTCATAATAGTTGTACTAGTTTACATTCCTTCAAGCAATATAAAAGGGTTCCTCTTTCACCACTGCCACTCCACTACTTGTTATTTGATTTCTTAATGATTGCCACTCTTTGTAAGGTGAAATTATAGTGCTTTACTTTGCACTTCTTTAATAGCCAACGTTCCCGAGAAGAACATTTAATATAAATATATCAATGTATAAAGATTTACAAGGTAGGCTTATAGTTCCCACCTGCCGAGCCAGGTGTGGGAGAGCACAAAGGGGCTGCCTGCACACTGGAGAGCCAAAGGATCTAGTCAAAGATCGAAAACCTGAAGATCACTGTGGAGTCCCATGTGAGTCCATAGCAGGAGGCTAAAGGATCTGCACTGGAAGCCAGGAGATGACGTCCAACATGAAGTTGAAGATTAGGGCTCCTCTGAGAAACAAAAGCAAGCCTGCCTTCTTGATTCCCTCTTATTCCATTTAGGCTTGAGGCCTGTTGCTGTCACTCACATTTGGGACTGGCCAGTCTTCTGTTTAAGTAAATCCCTTTGGCCACACCCAGAACTATGCTGATGTAATTAGTTGAGTGTTTCTTATTCAGATTGACACCATAATTCCCTATCATAGCCAGAGAGGTTGAACATTTTTTCTTATGTTTATTGACTATTTGTATTTGTTCGGAGAAGTCCCTATTCATTTCACGAGCCTGTTTTTTGACTGAGTTTTATTTGGGATGATCTAATTTTCTTTGAGTGCTTTATATGATCTAGATATTGGTCCTCTGAGGAATAGCTGGCAAACCACTCTGCTGATTGTTTCCTGTGGGGTGCAGAAGCTTTTTAATTTGATATCATCCCATTTGTTGATTCTTGCTGTGGTTTCTTGTGTAATTGGATTCTGTTAATAAAGGCTTTGCTTATATCTGTGATTTCATACATGTTTTATCTTCTGGTACATTTGTTGTTTCAGTTTTAATGTTTAGATCTTTGACCCATCTTGATTTTAACTTTGTACAAGGTGAGAGATATGAATCCAGCTTTAATCTTCTGCATATAAAATAAAATAATCTTTCCCAAGCTCCATTTTTTAAGTAGGCTATGTTTCCTCCAACATGTTTTTGGCCCCTTTAATATTTAATATTTATTTATTTATTGAAGCAACATTTGTGGACTACTATGTGATCTAATTTGGACAAAGGTCTGTGTACTACAGAGAAGAACATATACTCTGTTGTAGATCCAGAACACTGGATCTGTTAAGATTGAATGTTTAAGGGTGTGTTTCAGCTCTAATATTTCTTTATTGATTGTTTGTTTAGTGGATCTATCTCTTTGTGAAAGTGGGATTCTTAATTCTGACTGCAGATTAGATAGAGCTAAGAAGGCTTTCTCTTTTTTTAGCAGGATCAGTTTTGCTATGCTGCCCAACCTGGCCTTCTATTTGAGGTCCTGCAGCCGCAGTCTCTCAAGTGACTGGGATTGTGGACACTCACCACTACACCCAGCTTCAGGAGAGACTTTTAACAAATACAAATGGCTGACTCTGTGTAGAGTCTGCCATACAGTTGTCCTAGGATGGGTCTAAGGTTTTTTTAAATTTTCCTAAATGAAGCAAATGTGCAGCTGAGTTATCAATCATTGCCCTAGGGATCTTTGACATTTGTGAGAATGGAGGGTAGTCAGTCAAACACAGTTGGTGCATGCTTAATTTTTCTTCAGTTGAAGAAGTCTGACCTAAATAAACTATAGGTTTAGAAAGTTAAAAAAAAAATTGGTCCCTAACTTCCTGATCTTAAGAAATTTGAAATATTTTTCCCTGACAAACTGTTTACTTAAATGCTTTGTAAATGCTCTTTTTAAATTTTTTATTCATGTCATATGTGTTTGAAGTATATAATGATTACATTGGTGATAGAAATGCAGTACATGCAGATGATGCATCTTAATTCTGTTCCTATCCCATTACCTGCCCCTTCCTCCACTGTCCTTCTATCTCCTGATTCTGTTCCCACTTGCAAAAGACCTAGTACCTGTATTCTATCATCTGTCTTTTATTTTTTTCTTTAATTTATTTATATTTGGTTTTCTCATGTAAGAGAAATCATGTGATATTTAATTTCATGTGTTTGGTTTATTTTACTTAGTATTATTGCCTCAAGGTACATCCATTTCTCTGAAACTGACTCTAATTTATCCTTTATGTCAGTAGTATTCCATTTTGTAGTGAACCATGGACTTATGAGCTCAGTTCATTCATGAGAGCTGGTTGTAACTCAAGCTTATTGCAGTCAAGAATATTTTTCTCATAAGAAATAATGGAAATACCCGTAATGCATTTTGAACTTCCCTTAACTAATGTTTTTATAATAAAAAGCATTGGACAATATGCACAGTTTACCAGAAATACCAATGATTGCCCCATTGTATTCACCAAAAAGTTATGAAGTGTGCCTAATGTACCAGAAACAATTTCATACTATACTTCCACACTAGGATCTGCTTCTGGCTCACTAGGTCTCAGCCCTTTCAGAACTAAAAAGTGGCCTAAGGTTTTCTATCTCTGTCTTTTCTTTAACACTATTATGTGGTATGATGTGACATTATTAAGCAAGTGAATACAACAACTGGCTTTTTTTCTGTCTAGATGGGTCTTCTCTACAATGTTTGTAGCTTGGTCCATTTTTTCAGTGTTTTATTTCAGAACAACTTTGCTGCACTGATCACTGATACTCCCTCTCCTCTTCAGAAAGCTCCTAGGAGGCCATTCTCTGTGGCTTAGCAAGGATTTGCTGAAGTTTTTCTGTAGACAATTCCTCCGAGTGTTTCTCCCCCAGTTCCTCAACATCTCCCACTGTCTACCTCATAGCCTATGGACTCTGCTATACTGACCGTGACAATCAGTATATAGCTTTCAAAGTCTCTTTGCTATATAATTTAGGTCACACTTCCTTGAAAGCAGATTTGTGTCCTTAGAGAGACATTGGCTCAGGATTTCTCAATTAATTCCTTGTAATGTTGTAATGTTGTAATGTTCCTTCCAGAACTTTGAAGGGTTAAATCTGTATCTCAGACCATCTGGAAGCACTTCAGAAATACTGCCTTGGTGTATAGCTTCTTAAAGTCAGCTAGAACCTGCTGGTCCTTTGGCTGCAGTAGAAGAGTTGTATTAGGTGGGAGGAACTTAACTGAGAGCCATGGGAATTCTTGTCAATTTTTCTTCCAGATTTCATGGGTAATCAGAATTATCCATGATGAGAAGAGCCTTAAGTAATAAATCTTTGTCCTTTAGCTATTTAACAGTAGGCTAGAAAGCCTCCTATCAACTCCAGAAAAGTACTCATGTAAGTTAGACTTTTGTGTTAGAGCATCACATGACTCCTAGTCTATGCTTCATAACCTTATATTTTCTGAGCAATCTGTGAGTCGCAGTAATAAACCAAGAAAGGCTTTATCTTGAGGTCACCACTTGCATTGGCCTATAGTAATAAGTTTAGCATATTCTTCATAGGCTTTTCTTCTCTTTCTGAGTAACATATGCTCTCATGGGCATTTTCTTTCAGAAAAGGCCAATTATATCATAGCTGAAAACTTGATAAGCACAAAAGATGTTTCTCTGTGTCATCATTTTGAAGTGATGTATGTAATTTTCAGCAGCTCTTTATTAGCACTAGCTGGTTTGCTATGTCTAGTTATGCTATGCAACCCAGTTCTCACTTTAAAGTTACAAAATTACCCCTTGACAATTGGAAAGTTTCATCATTGTCATTGTCATTGATGGATTATCCTTTTTGAGATCTGCATTTATAGCCCTAGTTTTTTCACAAATTATAGACTTTAACAACTGCCTTTTGTTTACCCACACTAATAATAGCCTTTCTACTTTGTCTAACACTAGATTGTGACTCACTAATTTGAGTAGTACCTTTAGCAACACTAGCTTTGTACAAATCTTCCGGGCCAGGGATATAGCTCAGTGGTATAAGTGCCTGCCTGGTAAGCACAAGGCCCCAAATTCAATCCCCCATACAAAAAAGAAATCTTCTCTGTAAGATTGTTGAGATGATGGAATTCAACAAGCTGTATCTATTAGTGAGATCAATCACATGAAAAGCACTGTCATATTTCTCCAAAACTTCCTTCTTCTCTTTGATTATGACTATTTTCTTTATCTTTTCTTCCTTCCTTAGCTTCTTTTCTAGCTCTTTTGGGGAATCATTTTGGTAGCAGTAATAATTAATAGTAACAATTCTATGAAGTACTGACTTTATAGAGTGTTTTTGGGCCTCAAGAGTCTTTGTTTACAATTGCACAAGTGGCCAGCATTCAGGTCATAATTCAAGACTTTGGTCATAACTTAAACCTAAAATTCCAGTCATAACCCAAGTTGTTTGCATGTGAGGCCAGTCCTAACTTGAAGGTCCACTGTAAATAAATACTACATTTTCCTTCTCCATTCATCTGTGGGCCTTTTTTATTTTGTACTTTATTTATATAATGTTTCTCACATAACCAAAGCTGTGTGTTGCTTAAATTTGTGTATCTGATTGACTTCACTTAGCATAATACTCTCAACGTGCATCCATTTTCGTACAGATAAGTCCAATCTATCTTTTATAGCAGAATAGTACATCCCGATATATCCATTCATTAGTGATAGACATATAGGAGGCTTCTAAGACTTAGTTATTGTGAATGGTGCTACTATAAACAAGATGCCTTTAACTCCTTTGGGAATATACATAGAACAGGACTATCTGGGTTGAATGCAATGTTTATTTTCAGTTTTGGGGGCAAATCTTCATACTGATTTCCATTTTGGTTTCACTAGTTTACATTTCCACCCACAATAGAGAACAATTTTCTTCATAGCCTTGCCAGGATTTGTTATTATTTGACTTTTTTTTTATGATAGTCATTATTTATGGAATAAGATGAAATCTCACTGTTATTTTAATCTGAATTTTTCTAAAGGCCAGGGATGTTGAACATTTGTTCATGTATTTATTGGTCATTTGTACTTCATTTCTGTGAAGTATCTGTTAATTTCACTTGCCCATCTTTGGACTGTGTTGTTTATTTTGGAGTGCCCATATTTTTTTTGAAGTTGTTTACTTTATTCTAGGTATTAGTCCTCTGTTTCAAGTGTAGGTGAAAAGATGTATCCTCATTTTGTAAGTCGTCCCTTCACTCTGTTGGTTTATTTCCTTTGCTATGCTAAAGCTTATAATATAATCCCATTTGTTGATTCCTGATATTTTTTATGCAATTGCGGTTCTATTCAAGAAGTCCTTGCCTATGCCTATGTCTATGCCTTTAAGAGTTTTATTTATTTAATCTTGCAAATAAAATGTTTCTCCTTTAATTTTTATATATTTTCTATATTTTGATTTTAGCTTAGTGTATGGTGAGAGAGTTGGGGTCTAGACTCAATCTTCTGCATGTGTATTGCTAATCTTCCCAGTATTATTTGCTAAAGAGATTATCTTCCCATCTCTGTGTGGAGGACATCTCTGTACATTTTTTTGGCCCCTTTGTCAAAGATCAGATTGCTGAATGTACCTGAGTTGTTTCTGTACCCTCTATTCTGTTCCATTCTTCCACATGGTGTGTGTGTGTGTGCGTGTGTGCGTGTGTGTGTGTGTGTACATGTGTGTGTGCATGCCAATACTATGCTGTTCTTATTATGGTGCTTTTGTAATATTACTTGAAATCTGAGATTGTGATGCCTCCTGCTTTGCTCATTTCCCAGAATTGCTCTTCTTTTTTCATATGAATTTTAGGATTTTTTTCTAGCTGTTTAAGGAGTGCTATTGATATTTTGATCGAGATTGCACTTAATCTATGTATCAGTTTTAGGAATATGGCCATTTTGACAACATTGATTCTGCCCATCTAAGAACAAAAAACAAGCTTTCCAGCTTGGATGTCCTCTTCAATCTCCTTCTTTCGGAGTATTGTAGTTTTCATTATAGAAATCTTTAACTTCCCTTTTTAGGTTAGTTCCTAAATTTAACTTTTCTTGATGCTATTGTGAGTGATACTAGTTTTTAGCCCCCCCCAAGGGGGGGTTCTTATTCATGTACGGGAATATTACTGATTTTTTTGTGTCAACATTGTATACTGCTAGCTTGCTGACTTTGCTTGTGTTAAGACTTTTGGTGGAATTTTTCAGGCCATGCAAAAGATCAAGTTATTTGTGAATAAGGACAGTTGGATTTCTTCCTTTCATGTACATTTCCTTTATATTTTTTCTCTTGCCTGATTGCTCTGGCTACAGTTTGGAGTGCTATAATGAAATGAAGTGGTGAAAGAAGGCATTCTTGTCTTGTTCTCAATTTTAGAGGAAAATCTTTCAGTTTTTATCAGTTTCATGTGATTTCCAAGTAGGTTTCTCATAAATGGCTTTCTTCAGATTGATAGAAGCTTTGTTGTAGTTAGGGCTTTCAAGGGAAAAGATTTAATATAGGGCACAGAATCTATGGGATTATTTTATAGCATTCACTGAAAAAGTCAAATGCCAAAGAGTGCCAGAGATCTGTCTGTGCACTATAGACCCAAACAACGTAGCCATCACCCTGTTTCCTATGGCAACATCCCAGACAGGTCCAGGCAAAATCCTAAAGTTCGCAGCAATGTCTCATGCATGTCCGTATCAAGGATCTATACCTGGAAGGCTCAAAGGCCAGTGATGCAAATAAGAATATCTGTTGCAGTGGAGTGAAGGCTCTATTCCAGAGAGCTGAGAGATATGCACAGGAGCCAGCATCACTCAAGGTAAAGACCAGAGCTACCCCCCAAAGAGAATAACAGTCATCCCAGGTAATAGCATAAGCCTGAACTTCCCCAACAATGAGAACAGCCAAGTTTGTATCAGGGAAATCAGCTGAGGCAAGCTTCTTCAGGAAAATCAGCAGGAAATATTTTCTCCAGGAAATATCACTTCCCCTCTGGTTCTTCTTTTATGCCATTCACAACAATCCTTAGATGGGTCTTCCACATCTAGAACCACACTGACTAGGTTCAGCTGGGAATTCCCACTAAGCTGACCATTAATTAAGCCACCACAAAACTCCTCCTATATTTATTTTCTTCAGGGCTTGTTTGTCTTTATGATAAATGGGTATGTGTGGGACTCTAGATTGCTTCAAAGCTCAGGGCATCTGAGGGCATGTTAAGGACATGAACCTGCTGTCTAGCATAAGCACAGTCGGATACACTTACCATGACTTAGGATTAGATGAGTGTCAGTTGAGCCAGCATGCAAAAATGTAAGGGATGGGGCCAGGAAGTTGGCTCAGTAGAATAAGCGCTTCCCTGGCAAGCGCAAGGGTCTGAGTTCAATCCCTGGTTCTGCCAAAAAAAAGTAAGGGATAGTGATACAGCTCAGTGGCACAGTACCTACCTATCAAGCACAAGGTCTCAAGTTTGATTCTAAGTCCCAAAAACAAAAACCACAACAAAAAGAATGTAAATATATGACAACAACAAGTATAAGAATTCAACAATAAGGGCACAGGCTGCTCCCTGCTCTGATTCTTCCTACTGCTATGTTGCTGATGTCTTACATGTGTGTGTTCTTCACCCTGGGAATCTCACTGACAAAAATCTTCCTTGGGCCCCCCAGTCCCAACAAGTGAAGTAGTGAGCAGGATGCTGAGGTGAGTGTTCCCGTGGTGTCTGTGGAAATGTGCGTGACAGTGAAGAACCCTGGGGAATGGTGATAATGCATCCTCTAGCCTCACCCTGGTTACATGTAGCTACCTTCTTGGTGCCTTGGAAGGCCCAGGAGGATGGGTAAGCAGTCCACCAAGAACCTGGGGATGTTTTGAAAGCCTTAAAAGTGACAGACAGACAGAAAGACAGATTCCTCCCCCTCATCATGAGACACCAGGACAGGTAGCTTGGCTATTCTTCACACTCCGCCACCATATAAACCAAGATGCAGATGGCCTGTCCAGCAAGTAGACCAGGCTTCAATGGATAGAGGAAAACCTTGAGCAATGCCTTGACTGATGTAAAGTTCCTGCTGCTAGGTATGAGAAGCACTGCCTCCTCCAGAAGTGTAAGTGCTCATGTCTGAGAAATCTCCTGGTTTTGCATGATAGGCCTGCTAGTCACCAGGAGATGAAGGTGAGGAACCCCTAGTCCAGGGAGGCAGACCTAGAGGACCACCCACCTCTACCTGGTACACAATGTACATGACCTATACAACCATGAAGCTATGGGAGCTGGCACCAAAGTCCACAGGGTAAGTCAAGGGCTGACTGGACCGCATGGAAAACGTACTCTCAAAGTAAGCAAGACCAGTAAAAAAAAAAAAAAAAAAAAAATCTCAGGGTAATGGGGAACTCTCCTTCAATAAAAAAAATGAATATGTCCGCCTTACCCTAAGATCATTCAAAGGAACAGGAATGAAAATAAAGCCAAAGAGTTTCAAGAAATTATGTTCTCTTATCAAGAGGCGGTGTTATTGGTTTCAGCCTAAGGGATAGGCTGCTTTAAACTTAAAAATTTGAAAACAGATTATGAGAACTATATGCCAAGCTCATCAGCAAAAACCTATCACTTTAAGCATGACTTCTATATGTAATCTGATATCCTTGGCTCTGGAAGTCTGACTTGCAGTCTGACTCTCAGAAATGGAGTATTGGGCCGGGCAGATAACTCAGCAGATTAAAGCACCTGCTTAGGCAGATGCAGGGGCCAGGGTTTCGATTCCCAGCCTGCCATGCTGGCCCCAACCCTGGCGCCTGCTAAGACGACGATTGAAATTGGGCATGGTGGCACACTCCTATAATTCCAGTGCTTGGGAGGCTGAAAAGAAGAGGATCACTATGAGTCTGATCTGTGTAGTCAGCCCTCTAGACCCAAATCTCTGAAATTTGCTTTTTTTGAGCTTCCCCCTATTCCTCAGACCCAGGCTAGTCCTGTAAAGGCTCCAACTGATAAGTAGCATGGCCAGGCATAAGGGCAGTACAACATCTCTTGATTTGTCTCTTTTGTATAATAAATTGC
>PVKA01010624.1:37946-63897 GCA_004027165.1 Ctenomys sociabilis
TGTACCAAATACATTAAAAAAAAAAAAAAAACAAAAAACAGGGGAAGGGAGGGCCAGTGTAATTAACATAGAACCCAATGTAATTATCCTAGTTCACCCAGAAATGAGCTACACAGAGACAAACCAAATATTGATATATTATAAAAACTAATTAATTGAAACAACTATGCCACCCTGACAGCTGTGAAATAAGCAGCTATAATAGAGTCAAAAACAAATTGGATACTGATATATCATAAGGACAAATGAAGAGCCAGCAAGATAGCTCCGTGAACTAAGCACCTACTTAGACAAGCACAGGGACCAGAGATCAATCCCTGGTACCATATGCTATATTGGCCCCACCTCTGGGCATGCTGAGCGGGCCACAGAGACTGAGCATGGTGGTACATGCCTGTAATCCCAGTGCTGGGCAGGCTGACAACAGGAGAATCAGTATGATTCCAAGCTGCATAGTGAGATCCTGTACCAAATGCATAAAAAAAAAAAAAACACAAAAGCTATCACTGTACCACCTTTAATCAAAGAGAAGAGGTCTGTAATTATAATGTCAACACAAAGATAAACCACATATTGATACACAGTATATTTCCACCAACTGCAACAACTATACCAACAATGGAAAAGAAAAAAATTCAACAATAATAACAACCAAATATCTAAAGACTATTAAAGCTTGGAGGGTATAAAAGAAGGGGAAAATTAAAGAAGTAAAAACTTTTAAATGAAAAGAACATGGTGAGGACAAAAGAGTAATGTAAAGGATCTAAGGAATAAAAAAGTTATCACAGTAACAGAAAAGAACAAACAAGAAAAAGAAAAAAAAACCAGCATTTTTAAGAGAATAAGGAAGAAAAATGAGAAAGAAAAACTCCAAAATCCCCCCTCAAAATAAAACAAGGGAAAAAAGAGAGAAATAAGTCCAAAAAAATGTTTCACTGTCTTTGAATCAGTGGCTTGTTTCTAGTGTCTGCAGAATTAGAAGCCACCAGATACGTGGGCAGGGCAGAGTGTTTGTCAAGGCACACTTCACTTCCACACTCCTGTTCCTGTGTGTGAATGCTGGGCACAGCTCTTCACTCCAGATGCTGCCAATGTCCCTACCCCTCTGTGTACCCAAGCCAGCACTTTCTCCACCAATCTTTATGTTCCAGGGTCCTCTGCTTGCTCATCCGAGGCTGTGGCAGCTGTGCATGATCAGGCAGATCTCTGACTCTGCTGTCTGATGGAAAAAGCAAACAGACCTCTGTTCTCTGTGTTGGATATAAGCAGTGGGACAGGGGAGGAGGCATGAAGTCCATCAGTCTAAATGCCAGCACTTTAAGACCAAACCCCCTCAAAAAGCCTACAGAACAAACCTGGCTTCCCATCTCGGAGTGTGATGATCCCTGTGTCCTGCCTGGGCTGAGTTTAATCTTCTCAGGGAGTCTATGTCTAGCCCATCCCCTTCCCACAAGTATGCCTTGTGGCTGTCTCTGACTCAGTCACTGGGAGGGTGACCTAGAAAGCCTTGTTCTGTAGCTCAATCTTGAACATTTTACCTCTTCTCACAATGGCTCTTGTTTAAATAGTCTCAGATGTGGTGAGTGCCACCTCACTTTTCTTATACAACTGTAGCAGGCCATATAGATGGAGTGACTTTCAGAGTAAAACCCTATGTTGATTTTGTAGTTTACAACATTCCCAGACTTCTTGGAGCTGGCATGCTTGCTGCGTCCACGTTTCTCCTGCAGTTGCTGACCCTCTCCACTCTTACCTTGTGTCAGTGGAGACAGATTCCTCTCCCTACAAGCAGGGTTAGCTTTCCAGTCTGCTTCGTTGTTTGCTCTGCATTGCATCCCATTTCTCCAGCTTCTCTGCAATCTCTAGTTTTTCTGTCAGCTTCTTCCTGATTCTGTGAGATGTACTTTTTAATTCATTGACATTTTGTCTTCCAGCTGTCTCAGCTCCAGGACAAAAAAAAAAAAAAAAAAGGCTGTTTCTTGCTGCTGATTTTTGCCCCCAAATTTTTAATCTCTCATGTTTGTTTTTGTATGTGGTATGTTTGCTTTGTTTTGTTTGTGGTCCTGATGATTGAACCTGGGACATTTGCACTGTGCTACATATCTACCCCCCTCCATGCCTTTTTTAAGAAGCTTGAGACAAGAGCTTATGAAGTCACTCTTACACAGACTAGACTCAAGCTTGCAATCTTCCTGACTCAGCTTTCCAGAGTGTTGGGATTATAGGCACACACCGGCTGCTCCAGCTGCATGAGCTTCCTGGTGGTCGTACAGGCACTGGGAGCAGATTCTCTGGGATAGCGCTTCCTGAAATGTACCCTCTGTAAGAATAATTCACTTCACTGTCACAACGCCATATTAAAGAAAATGATCAATGTTTTGAATACTGAAAATCAAGTGTTAGGATGAGAAAACTAATATTGGAAGAAGTGGATAAAGATGATTGCACAAATACACCAAGAAACTCTGTGAATCATTCTGAGAATCATTCTGGTTCTTAAATGGGAGTCGGCAAAGAGTTCCACTTAGGCAAGGCAGTTTTCTGAAAGTTCTGGTACGTTAACCAGGATGGCACCAGATGAACACTTAACTTGAGCAAGCCCTATTCTAAATCACCCAGTCATTTTGAAAATAAGTATTTCTTTAAAAATCCACCAGAGGGAGACAAAGTGAAAGAAAACATGTAGAAAGAGTTCAAAAGCCTTGTAGAGAGATTTAAAGAAAAATAATTAACTCATGCTAATTATGGTTCCTTAGGATGTAAATCTAACACAAGATAATCCACAATTTCATATTCCACAATTTTATAATATTAAACTGTGGGCTGTATTGTCTTGCTTTGAGAATATTTAGTCACATTTTGTGTTGATAACAAAAACAGGACCACAGAAATTAATAATGTCAAAATCCAAGACAAAACAGAAGGTGCAGTGGGATGGAGTCACATGCTGGAAGTCCAGCCATGGCTCTTTCATGGCCTCTTGGTGGGACCGTGGATAATTTCCTTAGGCAGTTTCCTCAGCTGTAAAGCTAAATGACATTGAATATCCATAGCTAGCAAGTGTGTTCCCTCCTGGCACAAGATGAGAAATTAATTCACTTGACTCCACATCCTATAAGGAAAGTACTGGTATTATAATTATTACTGTTTTACAGATGGGGAACTGAGCTTCCAACCAAACATAGAACTTGCCTGGCAGCATACACACAGAGCCAATCCAGAATTCAGGAAACTGAACTGCACCTCCTGTGCTCCTTCTACTACAGTTTTCAAAGAGACTCATTCGAATTCTCAGATATCTGGGACACAGAGTTAAATAAATTACATGAGAACAAAGGTAGTCTAAGATCTGTTATATTTTGTATATTCTTTCTAAATGCATGCTTATCCAAGAGCCTTCAATGTATGTGCCAGCACACGCTTGTACTTTTTGATCTGGTTTGATTGATGAAGTCTTTGTAAATTCAGTTGTAATCACTCAGCAGAACAACCTAAGTACACTTAGCAGGAATTCTGAAAAACGCAATTATGTTAAATGTGTAGTAATATTTTTAAAATACATAAAAGAAGTTGGTATAATAAATGTTACAGAATGCTCTTTCTCTCTTTGAATCATCCTGGCTTTATTCCAGAGAAGATTAGTATGATTTCAAAACTATTGTCAGCCCCAAAGCCTATTGGCTAACCTATTTTTACATAAAGAAAGCTGTGGGCCCTGGATAAAGTTCACAGTATTAAGAATAATTGATTTTAAGGGCCAAGTTTACCCTTTTACCAGAATCTTCCTACTGTGCTTCACAAATGTGTTCCAAAGTCATTTCTGACATCCTGTTGCAAACATTGCTGATTCCTCCAAGAATTAACACTACCAGCTCCTCAAGGTAAAGAATAAAAGTTCTTTGAATCACTTGCCTCTTACAGATTCAAAAAGAGGCATTAGACGATCTCAGTGAGGGTGGTGAATGTACACTTCAGGCTGAGGATAGCGAGCTGTTTGCAGAATCATTTCAGCATCATTCTATTGACATAGATCAATACCAGGAGTGTCTAGGATAGTTACAATGATGCACATTTTGTTGTCTCAGAATCATGGTTTGGATTGGATATTCACATAAGTCATTTTTCTCATTTTAAAAATAGCATAAAAATGATTCTGTCAAGTAATTGCTTCTCATATTTGTGGCTGTGAAAGGGCAACTGTAAAGCATGAAGCCACCTGGCCTGCAAGAATGATCCATCTTATCAGTCCTTCCAAAACAGGAGAAGGCAGTGTTTCTTTAGCCTTGCAGCTTCATGAATAATTCCACAACCATCCACATGCCCTTGTCCATTCACATAAGGCTTAATTTTTAAATATAATTTAGGCTCTGGTCAATTCTCTGATTCACTCAGAAAAAAAGCAATCTATCATCAGAAAGTGTTCTGCTTTTTTCTCAGATACAACAGCCTCAGGCATGACAGAGAGCACAGTGTTCTGTCTGCTCTAGTTTCCTTAGTTTCTTCCAGTGCACAAAGACGAATGCTGGATGAACTGTTCCCTCTTCTGTGTGGACAGCATTTGCACAGGCCATGGGGCTGGAGTGCATGGGCTTTGTGGGTTTCATTCGATTTATATGAAATTGCAGCCAAAGACTTAGTCTGTCCCTGTGTTCTTTTATTCTCCTCGCTCTATTTTTTCCTTTATAAAACAGGCTCTCACTGTGTTGTCCAAGCTGGCCTCAAACTCGTGATCACCTTCTGTTTCAGCTTCCCAGTGCAGGGGTTCCAGGCCAGAGCCACCAGCTGTATATATTAAAATATTATCAAGTACCACAAGAATTTGTTGAATCCAAACAACCACTGTAATTGACAATTGGTCCTGAGAAAAGAAAATGGGAACAAATGCTCAATTTATCAGTGCCTCCCTCACCCAAAATTTCCCCTTGCAAACTGTTACCCTGAAGAGCTATTCATTAATTCATTCACTGTGAGTTGAGTAAGGGCCTCATGTTGCTAGCTAAGTGCTGTACTACTACGCTGCATCTACTCTCCTTGTATTTATTTACTTGATTTTGAGAGAGGGTCTCAGTAAGTCACCCAGACTGATCTTAGACTTGCAGTCTTCCTGCCTCAGCCTCCTGAGCAGCTGGGATCAGAGGCAATCACTACCAAAGTTGGCTGTTCCACTCTTTGAATGTCTAAAGAAAGGATAAGACAATGTGAGCTACAATCTTCTTGGAGTTCCACTAAGAAAAAATATATTAAAATAGAAATCGTTCTCTTTAATAATATGCTTTAACTCAATGTTATCAGGAATACTATCATTTTATTTTTTATTTATATTTTATTTTATTTTTTATATATTTAGTACAGGGTCTCACTATACAGGTTGGACTCATACTGATCCTCCTGTCTTCAGCCTCCCAAGTGCTGGGATTACAGGCCCTCCACCATCCCCAGTCTGATACTATCATTTTAAAGCTAAAGCAAAGTCAAAATTATTGAGATGACATAGTCCCTTCTTCAGACATCCACTGTGTATTTTATACTGAAGTCTGCTGATGGAAGTCTATGATTTTGGCCTATTTCTGATTTCATGAAGTTGGTGCCCACTCTGAACCATTGGTTGTATAATAACTTGATCTCATACAAACATGACTGTGCCCAAGACAATGTTCACTTTAAAATTATTCCATTTCCCTTTTCTCAGCAAGACTCCCCTGTTCTCTCCCCAGAACCAATCCAGAATCCTTATGCAGAAACATACAGCAGTGAAAAGTGACCAGTCAGCAAAGACTGGCAGGAGGAAAGCACAGAAGTGGGGGCTTTTATCCAGTCTGTGACACAGGGGCCAAAGAATGCTTCACTTTGCACTGAGCTCAGGAAGCGAGTGGGAAATGCCAGTGTAAAATATTATAGCATGCTTCTGAGCTTCAGGCCAACACTTCCTTTTCTTTCTCTTGTTCCCTTCTTAATACAATGCTTAATTTCTGGGTACATGGACTTCCAAGACTGCACTAAGGATCCTAAATGAATAAAACTGCTTCCTCTGCTTTATAAGGAAATACCCTGTTTTCAACTTGACTCCTGATGTTGTTATCCAACCTTGGGGCTCTTTCTTTATTATTTTCTGCAATTCTACCCATTAAAGCTCCATTTAGGTGTATTGTGGATTCTACTTTAAAGCGTGACCTTCCTCTTTGTGAGACTGAATTTCATTAGCCTCATTTCTGCCCATTTCCCTAAACTGTTTAAATCTTTAGTAATCTGGCCCATTCCTGGAGTGTAGCAACTGATACCTTCTCATCACAGGCTCCTCTGTGAACTTAGCTTCTTGCCTACAGACACAATGAGCTCGATTCTCCCAGCATCTGAAAGGTACCTAGATGGGGTGGCTAAGACAGCGCACTCAGGACAGGGGTCCCACTTTTCTTGGGTGGGGTGTGCATCTGCAGTGGAGGTCTTGGTCACTTTTTTGCTCTCTGGCTTGGAATTTGGAGGTAGGGAGATGGAGTTCACATTCATAACGTTTGCTCCTAAGTCCAGTCTTCTGAACAACTCTAAATATTTCTGCTTCCCTTTCTAAGCAGGAGAGAGGTTTTCAATGAGAAATGAAATAGGCATCAGATATGGTGTTCTGTTGCTCTTCACAGTCCCTCCCACTCACCTCTCCTGACTCCAGTGACCCCGTCTGAGCAAAGATGACACCACTGGCTTTGCAGATAACTCATGTCTTCCACACTGGTTTTGACTTCATGTGGTGGCCAATGTCAGCCACTGTTGCATAGGTTGATCCTTTGTCACATGCTGAGCCACAGGCTGAGCATTTAAACCCTCTCCAGTCTCTTGTGGCCTGTTTCTGTGTGTCATCACAGTGGCTGCATCCGTTCAGTCACAGAACGGTAAACTGGAATTCAAATCCAGGCCTTTGTACCCCAGGTGTGCGCTCAAGAGAAAACCAGGCTTTGAGGAAGATGCGACAGACAAAGGTACGCAATCATGGAGGGCTACAGAAGGCAGGCATAGGTATTGAGGGTGAAGCAATGAATAACCCACTCGGCATTAGGGGAAGAGATGGGACAGACATCTTGAAGCTGACCATCATCAGTATGATTTGGCAACTCTATGGAGGAGGCAAAGAAGAGGAAATGATTCACTGACACTTTAAGAACACTAGGGCTAGCCAATTAGCTCATGGATTAAAGTGCCTATAGACAGGCACAGAGGCAGGGGTTTCATCCCGGGCCTCTCGTGCCAGCCCCACACCTGGGGCACACTGAGACAGCAATTGAGACTAGGCATAGTGGTGCATGCCTGTAATCCCAGCTCTTGGGAAGCTCTAAACAGGTGAATCACTATGAGTCCAATCTAGTAGTGACACCCTGAACACCCTGTAGACCCTTCCTAAAAATACAAAAAAAAAAAAAAAAAAAAAAAAAAGCAGGTGTCTACTTGGGGCCAGGGTGATAAGCGCTTGCCTGGCAAGCGCAAGGGCCTCAGTTCAATCCTTGGTTCTGGGATTGAAGAACGCCGTACAAGCCATCCTTTCAGGTGGTGCAGTGAAATCAGGTAAACCTCTTTGATTTTGTTTCTCCACTTGTGAACTGAGAGACTGAACAAAACAATCTTCAGGCACCTTCTAGAGGTGGTGCACCAGGCTTTAGTACCTGCCCACACCCATCTTCATCAAGTAGACAGTCTTTTTTTTAAAAAAAGTTTGCTACTTAAACTTTGTTCTTAGGATGGGGCCAGGCTTTGGATTGTCCAGAAGAGGCAATCTGTAGGCTACTGTGGAAATTCACACCGGAGGTACCTCTCACACCCTTCATAGTAGACACCGGAGCACGTTGCAGGGCTGAGGTAGGGGTCAGTGCTGTACCACTTGCTTAGAATGTGAAAAGCCCTGGGTTTCAACCTCATCAGTGCAAAACAATAAAAAAGAGTGAAGCACCCGATCACATTGCCTAGGTTTGATTTCCAGCACCACCGCTTAGAAGCTGTACGGCTTTGGGCAACTTGTGGCTTTTCGGTTTTGTTTGTGCTACTGGAGATCAAACTCTGGGCCTTCCGCTTGCTGAGCAGGGACTCGACCACTGAGCTACATCTGTGGAGGCCTTGGGCAACTTAACTTCTCTGTGCGCCAAGCAAGCTGGAGCCAAAACCTTCCCCATGGAAGGTTATGAGAATTATGAGGTGTTACAGTTTGTGTCTAGTTGTCCCTCCAAATCCTCATCCAGTCACAGGGTGGGGACTTCTAGAGTTTGAGATTCATTCATGTTCAAGGCTGGGATTATGGGTTTTAGTATTGCTGGGATTATAGGGTAAGTGCCACACCCAGCCTGGAGCACATAGCCTGAATACAATTTAAGGGAGCAGACTTACTCTCTGTAGCCATTGTTGCTACTACTCTTGCATTTGCTTTTGCCATTTGCTGTTTTCTGTCACTATGAACTGCTGCCCTCTGCCATGTGCTGCTCTGCCTTGAAGCCAGCTGAGTATGGACTGAAACCTCCCTTAACTGTGAGGTAAATAAACCTTTCCTTCCCTAATATGAAGTGTCAGGTATTTGTCCCAGCAGCTAGAGTAACTGGGACATGAGGTAACACACTTGCCTGACACCTGGCATCTGATAATTTAGCTATTACTGTTTCCTATTTCTTTTTTTCAGAGGTGACATTGAACACAAGGCCTTGTACAAGCAGAGTTGCACTGCAGGGCCTCATTTTCAGACTTCACTTCTTGTTTTCTGATTCTGGAAATCTTAGCATTTATAATTTATCCAAGTAGGACATGAAATTGTTCCCTTAAGAAAAAAAAAATTAAAAAGCCATTTTGCAAAGTTGCAGTATGAATTAATTCATCAGGGTCATGCTGACCTGTGCCAGCACACATTTTAATCATGAGGAAGCTAAAGAGACTGGTGTGGGCCCTGCTGCTGCAGGTGCTATTGGAAAAAGGGGCACAAAGGAAGGAGCTTGGACCTGGGCAGTGAGGAGAGCTACAGCCTACCAGGAAAGAGAGGAAAGGGGTGCCCTGCCAGGTGCAGGGAGGGTGCACCCAGGCTGCCTGACTCTGTGCCCACCAGCCAGAGCACCAGGAGACTTTCAGAGGGGTGATTGTAGCTCCTAGGCAACCAGGGTCCTGGTTGCCCCCCTTCTTTCCACCCTCCTATTGGACTGGGCAGTAAAAGTGCAGCAGGCATAGTCTCTTGCTAGTATTAAGAGAACTAAACTGCAAGTTATGGTGGTGTGCTTCTGTAATACCAGCACTCAGGAGGCTGAGGCAGAAGGATTGCTGCAAGTTGAAGGCCAGACGAGGCTACAACATGAGTTCAAGGCCATTCTGGACTGCAT
Source organism: Ctenomys sociabilis (assembly GCA_004027165.1). Taxonomy (NCBI): domain Eukaryota; kingdom Metazoa; phylum Chordata; class Mammalia; order Rodentia; family Ctenomyidae; genus Ctenomys; species Ctenomys sociabilis. The sequence continues at coordinate 47,282 of PVKA01010624.1, forward strand.
AGTGAAACCCTGTCTCAAACCCTGATAAAACCCTCTCTCTTTGTCTCAAAGACAAAAAGAAAAAGTAAAAGAGACAGAGAAAGAGAAAGAGAAAGCTAAGTCCTGGAAGTGGCCTAGATGCCTATCAACAGATGAATGGATGAAGAGAATATGGTACATATGCACAGTGGAGTACTGTTCACCCATAAAGAAGGATAAATTTGACTTATTTGTAAGGAAAATGTAATGATCTTCATGCCACAATGCTTAGTAGAATGTCTGACACAGAACATCAGGTATCATAAGGTGTCTCTGAGAGACCCGAAACATAAAGAGTGAAATGAAAAAAAACACATTAGCAGGGAGATAGACTCTGGAGAGAGACAAAGGGATTCTGGAAAGGGAGGGTGGGGAAGTTGGGGGCCAGGGCGAGTAGAAATGATCATCCTTCAATATGTGTGTGTCTCGTACATGTTGCATGTAAATTGGTTGCTATGTAACATAAACATATGAGAAAGAAACAAATAGAAGGAGTGTGAAACATCAGTAATGGTCACAGAGCACAAGGGCCAGCTGTGGCTGGCGTCTCTGGTCATGTGGGCTCCCTACCTTCCACCTTTGGCCCTCCCCCCACCCAGTCTGAACAGGATGCAGGGCAAGCCAGGAAGCTGCAGCCCACCAGCGGGGAGGGAGGCATCCCCAGGGAATGCGCAAGCCTCTGAGGGCCCAGGGCCCATGGCACAGCTTTGTCTACCAGAGCACCCTGTGGGACAAATGCTGAGCCAGGCCTCCCTGTGGAAGGATACCTGGACAACAAGTTAGTGAAGAAAAAAAGTAGTTTTCCAGGAATCAAGAGAGTCACCAAGAAAACTAGAAACTACAAAGGAACTGAAGACAGCAGAGAAGAGAATGAAGCAGTATGCAAAGCTAATGCCAGAGGGGTCCTGTCTCCACAAACACAAGTCTGGAAAAGGTCAGCAGCCCTCACAACAGACCAGCAGTCACTGCCACAAGAAAAGCCCATAGTTATTGTAAGCTGCAAATACAGCAAGGAGTTTCATTCTTAAAGTGACTCCTCATGGGAGAAGTGGAGAAGAAATCCAGTGTTGCACCCACCGTATCTGAGTGTTTAATCAGCAGCCATCATGAGAAGAGACTGAAGTACTCTAGGATTCAACTTCACTTTGGGATCTCTAGGTCACCCCACCAGTGACTGGGCAGGAGATGGCCACAGGAGACAGTCACAGAGAAGGGGGTGGGCTAATGGTAGGTCCCCTGACTAGCTGAAGGAACAGCGCTCCCACGTTGTGAGGGACACAGCAGCCCACCGTCCATGGTGAGAAGCCATATCTATTTTCTGAGGGGACAAATATAAAAGTGGACTGTTTGCTTCTCTATCTGCTTATGACCAGGGCTGCACTTCAGCTTGGACAGTTATGACATCCAAGGTGTATGGAGGAACCTCTGGAGCAGTGGAGACATCTCACAAACCCATGGGCTAGAAAGCCAGTTAGAGATAGCTGTGATCCGGCACACAGAAGAGGAAAGACACTAGGACCTGCTGGAGTGGCTCCAGCCCTGAGGCTGAGAGTGGACTGTTGACTGTGAAGCCCCTCAAGAAAGACAAGACCAGACCGAGCACAGACATAGCACAAAGTACACTAGGAAACAAAATAGGTCCCAGGATGGGCGGTTTGATTCTAGACAGAGGAAATGCTCTCTGCTTTGAGCAGGGACAAGAATGAGCATCACGTCGAGGAAGGACCTGTGTGTTTTACTACTTTTACTATCTATATCAAAACTTTGACCTACCAGTGGTGTAGGTCAGTCGTAGAGCTCTTGCCTTGCAAATGTGGGGTTTAATCCCCAGTACTTGAAACAAAAGTAAAACAGCACAGGGCCGTGGTTCTGCACACAGATGCTACAGTTGCTCGGCTGGCCTTGAATCCTGGCTCTGCCACTTACCTGGGGCACCTTAGGGAACTTCTTGGGAATCTGTATAATAATGAGGATTAAAAATAGTACCTACCTCAGAGTGTTTGTGAAGATTAAATGAGTTAATCATCAAAAATCATTACGGCACTGCTGGATACCTGGAAATGCTACAACACTGTTATTTCGCTACCTATTCTGTTTGTTAAACACTCAAAAGTCTGGGTATTATTTTGTTCCTTGAAGAATCACTAAATGATTTTTGAGCTACAATAGTTCTTTTACGTTTGTAATTAGAACAGTACCTGTTGTGTAGTTAAAGAGGAATTCTATGTAGTAATTTTATCAGCAGCATCTCCAGTTGCTTTAAATTGTGGATAATGATCAATCTAAGAGTGCAATTAGCCTCAGCTGCTTCAGTCCATTGCACCCACGTATAGGTTTGTCATTTTGTTTTTCCCTCTATGTTGATATCAATAAGAACAACAATCAAAAAAGCACCATTCTCATTTGATTTATTTCATTAACCTATGGTCTTCCTTGACCTGCAGTCATTTTGTTATTTACTCTCTAACTTCACTGATTATAGTAGTCAGAGAAATGATTCCGTTTCATAGTATTAAAAGCTTAAAATCTGGTCGGCCAGCAGGGTGCCTGGGAAAACTGGTCAGCAAAAACTCAGCAAATGCTTATTTGCTGTTATTAATAAAAATTTTATTAAATCCATAGTTTTGTATACTTATTTACTATTTTTATGCTTTGGGATGCTTTTTTTTTTTTTTTTTTTTTTTTTTTTTTTTTTTTTTTTTTTTTTTTTTTTTTTTTTTTTTTTTTTTTTTTTTTTTTTTTTTTTTTTTTTTTTTTTTTTTTTTTTTTTTTTTTTTTTTTTTTTGTATTTTAGGAAAGGTCTACAGGGTGTTCAGGGTCTCACTACTAGATTGGACTCATAGTGATTCTCCTGTTTACAGCCTCCCAAGAGCTGGGATTACAGGTGCACACCACCATACCCAGTCTCAATCGCCTTCTCAGTGTGCCCTGGGGGTGAGGCAGGCATGGCAGGCCTGCAGACCAAACCCTGGGCCCCTGAGCCTGCTTGCAGGCACTTTAATCCACGGAACTATTTGGCCAGCCCTGGGATGCTTATTTAAAATGACATTGTGCAATGAAATAGCATTTCTCCATCATAGCATAAAATTTTATATTAAATGTCTATTTGGTGGCTCTTTCAGGCAAATGAAATACTTTTTCATATTTAGTGTTGAGGATTCTGTTTCCTTTTATAAAATAAAAACACAACAGGAACAAAATCAAGCCCTGATGCTCATGAAATCATGACAAGCTTTATTTTTCTTGGTTACTGGCTAATTTTCTGGTCATGATTTATGTATTGATGTCCCCTAAAGCCTCATGCAGTCACTGGGGCCAGGCTTTTTCAGAGGTGGCTAATCTGGTGTTTATGACTGATTCGTATTGCAATGCTAGGATCGAGGGTTCTGGGATCAAGGCTGGATGACTGCTGAATCACTCCATGATTGGACTGCCACTGACCTAATCCCAGCAACATGGATAAGATAAAAGGGACAGAAAGAGGCTTGTGCCCCACCCCTGCCCTCACTTGCTGCTTTTGCTCCTTCCCACAACCATGACCTCTCCTATGTGCCACCTTGCTTCGTAGCCAGCTGATTGTAGACTGAAACCTCTACAAACTGTGAGCCAAGTAAACCTTTCCTGTTGGGTCTTTTATCCCAGGAAAGAGGAAAGTACTAAAACATTTCCCATGCACAACTGTACCCACCCACCTCCAGCTACAGGAGCTTGCTGGTGCTGTGTCCTGCTCAGTGTGCTGGATGTGCTGTGAATCTAAATGGTGAGGTTTGCAGAATTGTAGCCAAGGAGCTGAGAGAGCCCACAGGAGGCTAAGGGCCAAGTCACATCTGTCCTAGCTTCTAGCATTGGCACTTCCCCCACATCATTCACCTCTTCATTTCTCAAAAATGCCTTGAAAGATGCAGAGACCCAGATACATAACTCAGAGAAACATTATTTACATAGCCATAGGCCCTGCAGCTCTGCGAGCTTTCTTTTCTTCCCTCATCCTTTTCAATATTACCTTACCTGTTCTATATCCTCCTGGTTGGGTTTTATAGATGCTTTAAAAATGAAATTAATTTAATACTTTGATCCCTGGTCCCAAATGCCACGCTAGCCCCACTCCTGAGGCATGCTGAATGAACAAGTCTGGGAATGCTGGCACATGCCTGAAATCCCAGTGCTGGGGAGGCTGAAAACAGGATGATCACTAGGAGTCCGAGCTGTGTAGTGAGATCCTGGATCAAACACATTAAAACAGAAGAGAGAGAGAAAATGCAATTAACTCAAACCTTATAGTTACTAGCATTATCTCAAGATTTTAAAAACTCATAATAAAAACTCAAGAAGAGTTTTCTGAGACATACTCTCTGCTTTCAAAATTGTCAGTCTGAAATTTTTCGCATTACTACGAAGCCTGGCTTTTTGCAAAACACCCTCACATGTTAATGGTGTCCACAAGAATCATAGAGCCTAAAATATCAGAAAATATCACCATCACAGTCTATAGACATAAGTCTCCTTCAGCAATGATATATGGCCTAGGTTCCTGGCAATTTAGTTAAGTATGTAATATGGTTGATTTTAAAGCTGTGTATGGTGGATCATATAAATACACTTATAGGTCAGGGAAAAAAACTGGAGTATTTGTTCATATTTTGGTACTGGAAAAAGGGGTTATCACAACCATTATGTCTTACTGATGCAGAAGTTTGCATCTAAACATAAATAGATTGAGTTAATTATTCTACTAAAAGCTATGTAGGCCTTAGATAATAAATCTGGGAAAAGCAGTATTTTTGTAAAACAGATTAGAGATTAGTAACTTCACTAGTTCTTCTACTAAGCCCTTTTTGATTTGGAGCCAGTGCTGATTACTCAGCCTCCAGACTGACAGATTTCCCAGGATACTTTTAGTCTGAGAATTTCTTTAAAATCCTCATGAAGTTTCTTTGAGTCATTAATAGTGATCAACTGTTTCTTTACAAGTTTTAAAAATTCATTCCCATTCAATTCCTTCTAAGACCACTAAGCTATGTATCTTAATTTGCTAAAGGCTTAAGTGAATTGTAATTTTATATGTGTTTAATTAAATCTATCTATCTATCTATCTATCTATCTATCATCTATCTATCTATCTACCTATAATGCTCAAGATTAGACACAGGGCCTTTATACTCTACCACTGAGCTATACCACCAGTCCTAAACTTTTTTTGTTTTTAATGGGAATTGGCTGATGTAATAATGGAGGCCTTGTAGTCCCATCCTGGTCTGCAAGCTATAGACCAGGAAAAGCTGGAGGTGTGATTGAGTCCAAGTTCAAAGGCCTAAGCCTAACCTAAGTTTTTTTTTTTTGTTTTGTTTTGTTTTGTTTTTGTGGAACAGGGATTGAACTCAGGCCCTTGTGCTTGCCAGAGAAGTGCTTATTCTACTGAGTCATCTCCCGGGCCCCTAATCTAATTTTTTATACAATATTGTCTTTCCCCATAGAATAAAATTGGGGACCCAGGATAAAGCTCAGTGGCATAAATGCCTGCCTGGCAAGCAAAAGGTCCTAAGTTCAATCTCCTGTATCAAAAAAGAAAGAAAGAAAAGAAAAAAAAAAAAACAAAGAACCATACAAACACACTTGAGCACACACACACACACACACGTGCATACACACAAGTCCACACTTTTCCTCCATCCTCAAGTCCAAGAGAATTTAAAGAAACATGATTAATCATTTATTAATCAATCAATCAAAATAAATATGTACATTGTTTTCAAAGGACAGTGAAAATTTCTCAGATTTCCTCAGACTATCATATTTGCCCTTTTTCTTTACATCCAAAGAATTTATGTAAAACATTGTTTTCTATTAGGAGTTTTCTCTATATTTTATTTTTTATGTTCATGAAAGCCATTAACCATCCTAATTGCCTAAGATGTCCTATAAATCATAGCAAACATTTATCAATGTCTAAGATAACTTTATCTAAGGTACATTAAATACTCTCCATTGCTTAATTAATATATCATTGCAGCATTGTCTAAATTGCCCTAGTTTCAGAATTTGCTTTACTATTTTTTCATCCCCAACACCTTGGTAATTCCAATGCAAATTATGAGCAGGATTCAAAATAGAAAAAAAACAAAGTCTAAAAATATCCCTTAATTAAAATTGGTCTTCTAGCAGATTCTTCATTGAATGGTGAAGAGTGACAATGCGTCAGTCTTTGATTACCCACAGTTATCTGTTATGAATGTGCGCCCAGAGCACTGTGAGCCATTTGACCCTGCAGCAGTGGTGCAGGAAACCGTTCCAGCAAGCAGGAAAGCTCAGAGATGGCTTGAGGTGGCAAGTGGCAGGCAGAAAGCTATCAAGTGGACCCAGATGAAAGAGGGATTCAGACACCTGCAGGAAGAGCTCGGGCTTGATGCTCCTGCCAACAGGGGACGGCTGAAGGTTTCTGTGCAAGGAGACCTCAGAGAGTAGTGAAGTTATACTCTCTGAGGTCTCTCGCTTGGACGCTGAGGGATGGGACCAGAATTAGAAAAGCCGATTCAGAGACTGCAGTGTCGCTCAGATTTGAGGTAGTAGAGCCCTGGGTTTCAGGGGCAACATGCAAATGTGGCCATTTTGAAAGAAAAACAGCTAGGAGTTGGTGACTTAGATAAGTGTAGGGGACAAATGAACCAGCCATAGCTTTGAGTGTGACTGGGACCCGTGGTGGCCCCACAGACAATAGGGGAGTCAGAAAGGAGGGATCAGACTTTGTGTAAGGGAAATGCTAAGTCTGGCTTTGGATCTGTTGAATCTGAAGTAGAGCGCTCCATGGTAAGTTGAAGATATGCAGCAAGGGCATATGTGAAAAGGACAGGGATTCAGCTTTATCTGTACAAACTGGGCATCCTCAATCTGAAGCCCCGATGTCTACAGGCTGCAGACTCTGACTGAAATGCTTTGAGCACTGACATGACTTCACAAGTAAAAGGTTCCACAGCTGATCTTGGGCTGATGACCTGCAGTCAAACTGCAATTGTACTAAAAACATTGTACGAAACTGACTTTGGGCTATGTGTATAAAGTATATATGAAATCTAAACGAATCTTAGATTTAGTTGGGGTCCCATTGGGCTTGGTGGTGATGCTTGCAATCTCAGCACTCAGAAGACTGAGGCAGGAAGGTTGCAGCAAATTTGAGGCCAGCCTCAACTATACAGCAAGACCCCATCTCAAACAAAACAAGAAATAGATTGAATGCCATTCCCAAGGAAGCTCATTATTATATAAAAACATTCAAACATTTAAAACTTGAAATCTAACACGTTTCTGGTTCAGAGTATTTCAAGTAAGGGATACTCAACCCACACAAAAGTTTCAAATACATCAGTGGACCCCAAATAGTAATGAACTTCCCTGTGCTTATCACTTGACGTCAGTAATGATCAACTCTGGGCCAGTGTTTCATCCATGCCTTCTGTTTCATATTAATGCAAAGAAAATTATAGATATGAACACAGGGAATTAAAATTGGAAGCACATGATGGGTATGGTGGCCCCCACCTATAATCCTAGCTCTTTGAGGCAGGAGCAGCACAGGTTTGAGCCATGTGTGGGCACTTTAGTGATTTAGCAAGATGCTACCTCACAATTTTTAAAAAGTAAAGCGAAAGGGTGGGGATGTAGCTCAGTGTGAAGGCCCTAGGTTTAATCACCAGTAACACACACACCACCATAGCATACGTACACTGGGAAGACCTCAGAGGACTTTAAGCAACTTGTCTCATTTTAAAGGTGAACAAAGTTGAAGATTAGAGTAGTAACTAATTTGCCTTTTTAAAAAACTGGTAGAATACAGGAATTGTCAAACAGTTTTGCCAAGTTTTCATCTAAGATGAAATAAAGAAGAATAAAATACATAAATTTTTCATAAAGTTAAAACTTACTTTTAAAATACCATTTTAAAATATATTACAAAAGTAAATGTCATGTCTTTTTTGTCTAATTTGGTCCAGTAACACCACATACGCTGGATATTATAAAATAAAACTGTAAAATAATCTTGTCCCTGACAACTGAATAAGAGAATTGTGTTTACTTAACCATCACTGGTTGGTTTTCACACCTTGGTCCTAGAGCCTGTGGGGTCATTGTAAGTCTGCCCCAAGAGAACAAAGAGTCCTATCTCTTTGGAGTCAGTTTACTTGAGGTTGCCAGGAAAGTCACCTTGGATGACTTGTCATTTCTTCTACCACACCTATGCTCATGGAGAAAATTTTGTGTCAACTGTGGTAAAATATATAACAAGGCAAGAAGAGGTACACTGATATACAATCCATAGAGGAGCACACCTAAACAATATTCAGCCACCAGAAGAAAAAAAATATAGTTTGATTGGTATGAGTCAGTAGATCTAGCTTAGATTTTATTAAAGTGCATTAAACTGATCTCTGCTAACTGTCCTTTAAACACGTGGCAATGTTCTTTGTAAAGATACTATGAAACCACCTACACACATACACAAACACACAAAGAAAAAAATCTTTTTGACTTTAAGAATATGTTTGATATTAGAAATATTAAAAGAATATCATCAAAACTATCCCATGAGATGAGGATATAGCTCTGTGGTAGGGACCGCCTAGCATATGCAAGGCCCTGGGCTCAACTCTCAGCCACACACACACACACACACACACACACTCTCTCTCTCTCTCTCTCTCTCTCTCTCTTGCACGCATGCACACACACACACACAAACATGCAAAGTATTTTATAAAGTGATGCTGAATATTCCAGAATTTAAAAGCCATTTATAGTTAAGGTATTTAACTTTCAACACAAAGAACAGATAGATATTTCAGACAATCAACACATTTAGCCTGATTTTAACATTACGCAGTATATGTATCAAACATTACATTACATTAACCTCATTAATCAAACATTAATGGAACTGTACATACCCCATTAGTATATACATACCTTTTATTTTACATCAATTAGAAAAATAAGGCAGCTGACTCAGATAAGACAAAAATAATTAAGGTGTTTAATATATATAAAAGATCCCTGCTTTGATATAGCAATAAGTTGAAAGGTTAATGCAGTACCTTTCTCACGTAATACCCTTCCTGGAAGAATAAAATAAATGGCAAGAGTAGGTGATTAGTCATTTTAGCTGATTAAGATTTCAAACTATATAATAAATTTCCCATAAAAACCTGTTAATTAACATTTTTATAATATAGTACATTGGTGTCCTTTCTTAGGAAGAACTGGTCCCTATTCCATCTTTCTTCCTAATTTTGTACAGCATGTTCTTTCATCATTAAATGATAGTAGATTATATATATATATATATATATATATATATATATATATATATATATAGAGAAAGAGAGAGAGAGTGTATTTGGTACAGGGTCTTATTATGCAGCTTGCACTGGTAGTGATCCTCCTGTTTTCAGCCTATCTCAATGCACCCAAGGGTGGGGCAGGTGCAGCCTGTGGTGCCCGGAATTGAACCCCTTTCCCTATATTTGCCTAAGCAGGCACTTAGTCAGCTGAGCTAAAGTGCTACCTCACCAGCCCTAAAAAATATCTTTAATTGGGAAAAAAAATGCAACACCAGCATCAATCTATTTTATTTTAGGGAAGGGTCTACAGGGTATTCAGGGCCTCACTACTAGATTGAACTCTAGTGATTCTCCTGTTTACAGCCTCCGAAGTGCTGGGATTACAGGTGTGTGCCACCACACACAGTCTCAATCACGTGCCCTGGGGCAGGGCTGGCCCTTCAATCTTTAAGTTTAAAATTACAGTCTATACAACGTTATAGGCTTTATTATACATAATGGAGGAAAACACCACATTGCAGCACCCTAGACAATAGAAAGGGTAAGAAATGAAAGAGAAGAGGTCGTCAAGAGAAAGATTGTGAGGATTGAGAAACAGAGGCCAAGAGCTGAGATTCAGAGAAGCTGAAGAGCTAGTAAGAGGAGCCTGAAGATTACATAATGAGAAGGCCAGGAAGGGCATGAAGAGCAGGCTCCACTTCAACAGACCTAGCGCCATAACCCTGCAAGCTGGAGCTCTTTCCCAACAAGGCACAAAGGGCAGCCATCAGTGCCCAGTGCAAGGCTGTCATTTTTACAGTGATGGCAGCACCACATTGAGGTAAGGTAACCGGTGGCTGCAGGCTGGGGTGCGTTGACTACAGTGGAGGCAACACTAGCTGGACTTCCACAGGGTATGCTGACCAGGGAGACTACAGTATGCCCTAATAATGCTTTTGTTTAAATATAGTCACCTGTAAGTGGCGATTCACAAAGCTATCTTGTTTTTCTAACTACCCCATTTTTTAATTTTAAACAAACATTTCTTTATAAACAAATCAAGAGAAACTTCCTTGGTTATTATCAATATTTTTAAGAAACCAGTACTAAGCAGTATGCTAATGCTCTTGAGGTTAGCCTTGCAATGCACCTCTGTGAGAGCACGCTGGTAGGTGCTCATGCTCATTCTCTAAATGAACCTACTCACCACTCAACAGTTAGACAAGCAGAAAGAGCCAGAGTTGTGTAGGACAGGCCGCTTTAGGGAACCTCTGACCCCTTTCATTCTTTAGATGAGAATACCACTAGCTAGATGGGGACTCGATAGGTCAAATATGGAGGCTAAATTGCACCCACAATCCTTCTAGCATATGCTAGAAAGTATGTGCCAATATTTGTGTAACAAACCATCTAAATTCCACAAATAATTTGATGCCACCAATTTTTAAAGGAAGTATACCAAATCCAAGCACCTGTCCTTGTTTTAATATTTTAAAATATCATTTGAATTAGCAAAGTCAATAAATATAAAGTTATGATACAAAGCAACTTTAGTATAAATATTACTTGGATAAGTAGCCCATATTAAATACTAATAATTTATTAGCCAAGCTGAAAGGTGAACGGTTGAGAAAAAGACATTTCGAATTTATCTTTGAAAAGTAGTTCGTCCTGATCCTTTTTTTTTTCAATCATTTCCTTTTTTCCTAACATTCAACAGTAATTCACAAGCTATGTGCCTGCCACCATAGGCATTAGCCAAAGAACCAAAGTGTGTATGAGCCTTCCCCCACTGTGGTGGACAGTTCTGACTGACAGTAGCTCTGAGGGTTAGTTATTAAAAAACAAATAAACAAACAAAACAGCCAGGTATGGTAGCATACACTTGGCAGGGGCAGGATGATCAACAGTTTGAGGCCAGCCTGGGCTGCATGGCAAGACAGTCAAACACACACACACACACAAAACAAATGATCAAAAACAAAAACCAAATTGTTCAGAGGGGAAAATTTTTATTTTACTTCATAGGTTCACTTTCTGATTTGGTTAATTTATGACAATCGGAAAATAAATATTGTATGATTTTATTAGAATTATCTTAAAATTTTTATGTACATTCTCATATATTCAAATAATGTAGTAATAATTTATAAAATTTTGCTGAAATGCACAATAAAAAATGATGCAAAGTGGCATAACGTATCACTTTTGAGAATTACTTTTATCATGTTTCTTAATAATGTCCATAAGATTAGCTCCCGTAACCAGGTCATTCTGAGTCTGCTTCTCTCTCTGCTGTTCCTTCCTCTTCTGGTCATGCAGGTAAGGAGAATTTAGTAACTGTGGGGGAAGAATGGATCCTGTGGGCTTCACTCTCTTTGCAATGTCCCAGAAGAGTCTTTTTGAACTATTATTGATGAAAGTAATTGCTGTTCCATTCTGACCTAATCTCCCCACTCTTCCAATCTAAAACAAAATACAAAGGACATTTTCAAAATGCTCATATAAAATCTTAATATCAAGCAAGGGCTTATAGCACTGAGCCATCTCCTTGTTCCCTAAAATCTTAATATCTATTGAAATGAAGACTATTAAAGATGCTTCACTAAGATTAATATTCAAATGAATTTTTACACAATGCATCTCAATACATTTGTGAAATCAATTTAATGGTCTTTTTAAAAAATTTTTTTTGGTGATACCAGGAATTGAACACAGGACCTTGTGCTTGCTAGGCAAGCACTTATTCCATTAAGCTATCTTCCTGGCCCTGAAATCAATTTATGGGCTGCCAACAATGTATGTTAAGAAATAGCTCACACAAAAAATAATAGTAGTCATATGGAAAAGCACATTCTAGGGCTGGGGAGATAACTCAGTAGAATAAGAACCTGCCTGGCAAGTGCAGTGTCCTGAGTTCAATCTCTGGTACCACGCCAAAAAAAAACATACTGTTCATGAAGCTGACATCTCAATTATACCTGTGTGTGCAGGGGTGGCAGGTAATGACAGATGTTTCTTAATGTCTGTGAGTGGTTTAAACTTAAAAAAATAAGAAAGCTTTTATGTTAACCATAAGAGGACTGTGTCCTTTAGAACTAATTCATTTTTGCAGTTAATTCTCACTTTGATTGAATTAAATATACCCAAATTTCTGATGGGAACCCATCAGAAGGTACTGTCTCCAAATGCAGTATATAATGAAAATACAACATGAAACTCTACAGAAGATGGGAAAAACACACAATCACTGTTAACTTCAGTAAGTGGAAATGCAATTTTATTTATTTATGTACTTATTTTTGTGCCAGGGATCGTACTTAGGACCTAGTGCTTGCCAAGCAGGAGCTTATGCTGCTGAGCTATCTCCCTGACCAAAAATGCAGATCTTAAAGTCCACATTTGGAAATATTTAAAAGAATAAGTGGTTCCTATAAATACACAGGGTATATTTACATCATAAAAGAAACTTCCAAAACAGTTGAAAGGGAATGGCCTTTAGAGAGAGAGAATAAGTAGTGAGGGAACTGATCGCTGGACTTCAATGTATGCTTTTATTTTTATCTGACTTGATTAGCTACATTGCTGAGTTGTTCCACAGATCACAATATAAACAATAGCTTCAACCCACAGATTAGGACAAAGTACTTATAAATCATATATGTCAGAGACAGCGCGGCCGATTCTGCCATCTTCCTCGATCCCGCCCATGCCCGCCCAGCCCCAGAGACCGCACGAGACAGTGCGGCCAACTCCAGCAGTCTCCTTGATCCTATCCACATTGCCCAGCCCCAGAGACTGGCCTGAGACAGCTGCTGACTCCAGTGGCCTCCTGGATCCTGCCACAAGCTCTCCCAATGAGTGGGAATTTGCATGACTCACCAGGCTTCCCAGATCAGTGAGTGTGTGGGAACCAACAGAGGGGAACCACAGGAGCTGCAGCAAAAAGGAACTGAACAAAACAGCTAGATCCAGGATAGGCATACCTGGATAATTTCAAACTTAATAGACTGGCACCCGAATCTCATAACAAGCTAAGGTTATAGCTGCACCAAAGCTCTACACCAAAGATCAAGGGTCAGTGCTATACAAAATGACAAAGGCAAGGGGAAAAATGCAATCCCAGACCTCAGACCTCGAGTCCACCAGTAAGGGCAGAGGACACTAGCTCAGCTGCAATGAATGAATTAACAGATACAGCAGCAAAGGAACAACAGCAGAAAGCTATAGAGGAGATAAAACGAGAAGTAATTCCCCAAATTAAAAAAGAAATATATGAATACATAGTATCTGAAATAAAAAATGAATTCCAGAAACATTGGGTGGAAAAACAATACTCACCCAGAACAAGTGCAGAGAGCACTATTCCAACTGAAATGTATGAATTAACAGCATCTGAAGCAAAGGAACAACAGTAGAAAGATCATGAGGAACTCAAAACAGAAATAATTTCTGAAATCAAAAAAGAATTCTTTGAAAAAAAAGAATTCTTTGAAATTATAGCATCTGAAATACAGAAACAAGTCCAGAAATATTCAGAGGAAACCCAACTTGGAAGAAACACTGCAGAAAAAGAATTAATAACTACCTCTAAAGAAGACATGGATAAAAAAATTGAGATCAGAAATATGATGGATTCCTTGAATGAGCAATACAGAAAAGAAATAGAACACATGAAACACAGTCAAAGAGATATAGAAGAACTAAAAATACCAATCACGACTCTACAAAACTATTTGAGTGAAGGCGAAGACAGAGTTTCAGATCTTGAAGATGCCAGAGCAGCCAGTGAAAAGGTGAGAAAGGATCTCTTAAAAACAACGAGAATGTAGGAAAAAAATAATCCATCACCTGCAAGATGACGCCAGGATGAACAATGTGAGAATAATTGGTATCAACGAGAATGAAGGAGTCAATACAAATGACATAACAATTTGGGGAGAAATAATCGCAGAAAACTTCCCAAAAATGAGGAAACAATCCAACATTCAGGTCACCAAAGTATACAGAACACCAAATAACTTCAACCCAAGTAGAAACACATCGAGACATATAATAGTTAAGATCCAAGAAATTCAACACAAAAATAATATACTGAAAGCTGATAGAGAGAAGAAGGAGCTCACATTCAAAGGAAAACCCATCAGAATTACAGCCAACTTCTCTACACAAACAATGAAGGCAAGGAGAGCATGGAGCAGAGTTCTTCAAGTCCTACACGAAAACAAATTCCAGCTCAGACTACTATACCCTGCAAAACTCTCTTTCAAGTTTGATGGAGAAGTGAAATACTTCCACGACAAAGAACAACTAAAGAATTTCATGATGACAAAGCCAGCCCTTCACAGGCTGCTGAAAGATGTTCTAGAGAGAGAACACAATGACCAGAACTCCATGAATGAGAATGGAAGGAACCCACTAAACAGGACAGACAATTAAACACAGGTTACAAAGGAGTAAACAACACCAGGTAAACATCATGACAAACATAAGTAAGCATATTTCAGTTATAACCATCAATGTAAATGGAATCAATTCTCCAATTAAGAGAAATAGACTGGCACAGTGGATTAGGAAACAAAATCCAACAATATGCCGTATACAAGAAACACACTTAACTCAAAAGAACATTCATAGGCTCAAAGTCAAAGGATGGAAAGCAATACTGCATGCCCCAGCACCTCAGAAAAAAGCAGGAGCAGCAATTCTGTTCTCAGACAGTCTCAACTTCAAACCAAGAATGATCAAATGACACAAAGAAGGCCACTATATATTGGTCAGGGAAAAAATTCAAGAGCAAGAAGTAACACTCATAAATATCTATGCACCAAACACAGGAGCATCCAACTATGTAAGACAAATCTTAAGGGACATGAAAAACTTAATGTCTAAGAACACAATCTTAACAGGAGACCTTAACACACCCTTATCTCAAAAAGATCAACCAGACAAAAAATTAGCAAGGAAGTAGCAGAACTGAACCAAAGCTTGGAACAAATGGACCTGGTGGACATATACAGAGTGTTCCACCCAACCACAGCTGAATACACATTTTTTTCATCTGCACACAGGTTATTTTCCAAATTAGACCACACACTAGTCCAGAGGTCATGCCTAAAGTATATGCAAGAAAATAGAAATTATCCCATGCATACTATCTGACCACAATGCAATGAAACTGGAAATAAATGACAAAAGAAACCAGAAAAACCCACTAAATTCATGGAAACCAAACAACACCCTACTCAGCAATCAATGGGTCGCAGAAGAAATTCAACAAGAAATTCAGCAATATCTACAATTCAATGAAAATTCAAGTACAACTTACCGGAATTTATGGGATGTGATGAAAGCAGTTCTTAGAGGGAAAATCATAGCTATGAACTCACACATTAGGAAAACAGAAAGGGAACAAATTAGCACCCTAATGTTGCACCTCCAACAACTAGAAAAAGAAGAGTAAACGAAACCCAGAGCACAAAGACGGGAAGAAATCATAAAGAGTACAGCAG
The DNA here is from genome assembly GCA_004027165.1 of Ctenomys sociabilis. Classification (NCBI taxonomy): domain Eukaryota; kingdom Metazoa; phylum Chordata; class Mammalia; order Rodentia; family Ctenomyidae; genus Ctenomys; species Ctenomys sociabilis. The sequence continues at coordinate 63,120 of PVKA01010624.1, forward strand.
AAATTAATTCAATTGAGATGAAGAAAACAGTTCAAAGAATTCACAAATCAAAAAGTTGGTTCTTTGAAAAACTAAATAAAGTTTATAAGCCTCTAGCCAATCTCATCAAAAAGAGGCAAAAGAAAATTCAAGTACAAGCGATAAGGAATGAAAAGGGTGAAATCATCACAGACCCAGCGGAAATTCAGAAGATCATCAATAATTACTTTGAGAATCTTTACGCTCACAAAATAGAAGACACAGAAGAAATAGACAGATTCCTCGAAAGGTACAAATTACCAAAACTGAATCAAGAAGATATAACAATTCTCAATAAGCCAATAACAGCCAATGAAATACGAAATGTAATAAAAAGCCTATCGATAAAGAAAAGTCCAGGTCCTGATGGATTCACAGCTGAATTCTACAAGAAATTTATAGAAGATATAATCCCCACACTCCACAAACTCTTCAATAAAATTGAAAAGGAAGTAGTCCTCCCAAAATCATTTCTGGAGGCAAGTATTATACTGATTCCAAAACCAGGGAAAGACACAACCAAAAAGGAGAACTACAGGCCAATCTTCCTCATGAACATTGAGGCAAAAATACTCAATAAAATCCTAGCAAATAGAATACAGCAAATCATCAAGAAGATCATACACCATGACCAGGTAGGATTCATCCAAGGATGGAAGGATGGTTCAATATTTGAAAACCTATAAATGTAATACACTATATTAATGTACAGAAATCTAAAAGCCACATAATCATCTCAATTGATGTAGAAAAAGTTTTT
>PVKA01010625.1:0-63794 GCA_004027165.1 Ctenomys sociabilis
GGTTTTCAAGAAAAGATACAGATCATATAAGCAAAAATATATACTATAGTATATTCAGTTTGTCTTCATTTAAAGTTTGAAAAGCATTTTATAAAACTAAACCATACATTTTTCTAGATCAGATTCCCACTTGACAGCTGAAGAATACAATTAACAAGATGTCCCTTTAGTAATGAAACCACAAAAAAAGGGTCCTCAAGAGTTTTATGTGCAGGCACTGGCTATTTGCTTCATATCAAATACTTGGCTTAACACAGCTTACTAGTTAGTAAACACACTGCGCCCAAAGTACAAGAATATACTGCCAATAAACAATCTATTTAATGTATGTTTTATCATACTAGATGAGGCTAGTAGTAGAGTCAAAAGATACTCTCTATTCTGGGGAAAAAAGAAAAGATCAGTAAAGCATCCTACATGGATCTTAAAGAAGCATCAATATTGAAACATCACAAATTTCACTTAGGGAAAAAACATATGACTGACAGGCCAGCATGCACAGAACCAATACTGTCATGAAAGCACGAGCCCTTGTGTCATTTGGCAGAACAAGCTGCTCCCTAGATACAACGGACCAACGTATGAAATGGAAATCTTCATTTTTGGCATTTTCTACAAATAAAAAAGAAAAAAGAGAAACAAACATTACTAGTAACATCTTCGGTGTGAACACTATCACTGGGAAGTACAGGACCTAAAAGACATGTGAGGAAAGGAAAAAACATTATTGGGTGCAAAAAAGAAAGCAAAACCAGCTGTGAGGAAGAAAACTACATTGAGACATTGCCTCTTTTGTTTAATTATATAAAAGGGCAACAGAGCCCTCTAGTGGGGGAAAAATATATATATACACACACAAAAAAAGCTGCTTTTGGGTTAATTACAGAAAATATAGTATTTTCATTACAAATCTGTGATACATTATATAAAACATATAAAATTGTTTTGTCTGTACTCTTAAATAAAATGATTTGGGGTTTTCAAATCTTACATAACACCACAAAATGTCAGCTGGAGTAGATCGCTTTTAAATATTCTCCTTAAATTAAGTTTGAACCACTGTCATTGAACTCTAATAGCTTGTGTGATTCTCTTTTGTCATGCTGATAACTATTAAAAGTTAAAATTCAAACTAGCACACAACTGTAACATTCACGTAGTAACATCACAGGGCAAAAGCACCCCTTGAAGTTTTATCAGATGTGTATGGCCCGCAAGAGGTATGCGCAGGCACACCGCCAGGCGCAAGATGTGTCTACAAACAATCATCAGTTTTTCACACCATATTATCAAACTGCCAGACTGCTTTAGTCTCTGCTTTTAAACATTAAGCTTCCCAAATACTATGATCATGGGACTCCCATGCACAACGTCTGAGAATATTTAATATAAAATGATTTTTTGATCTAAGAGGTACTAATTCTCAATTTTTATATAAGGCCATTCTAGAACTTTTCCACATATTATCCAAAAAGTCCAACAGTTTCTCAGAATGCAATGATATCATTTGTACTTATATGGATATATTTAGAGGAAGAGAACAGTTGTCACAAAAGATTTTAATTAATTCCCAAAAGGCCATTAGGTTATTTCAGAATTTCTTTCTACACTTAATGAGCACCACATTCTTAAAAAGAAGATAAATACTAAGATCCCAGCAGTTTAAGTCCTGTCAACAACTGGAAAGGAAACCAAGCAGGCATTTCAGGATCCCAAGTGCAATGACTTCACCTGAACATGCTTCACCCAAGAAAATGTCTAAGTGCAACTTAGCTTATGGTCTTGGATTTATGGGCTCTTTTAAAATAACTTTTAAAAAAGGTCAATAGCACAGTTTAGGCTTGAAGACAAAATTCAGGTATGAAAAAGAACACAGGGACCTCATGGGGTGAAGGAAGCTGGTAAAGCTCACAAAGGGAAAGTGGGGACTTAGAATCTTAAAAATGAGTATGATTTCCTACATGAACAAAAACTAATTGTCCAGTGTTACTGTAGAACCAGATTTCACACCAGGTATAAATTGATCACGGTGGTGATTTGTAAGATGAAAATATGGCAAGTATACTTCGCTGTTAACTATAAGACATAATTGAGGAATAAAACCTCAAGTTTTTTTTTTTTGTTTTTGTCTTTTTGAGACAGGGTCTCACTATGCAGTTCAGGCTGGTCTTAAGCTCATTTTGTAGCTCAGGCTGGTCTCGGACTCACAACAATCCCTGCCTCAGATTCCTGAGTGCTGGGATTACAGGCATGTGCCACCATGCCCGGCAAAACCTCAAGATTTTAGAGGTGCAGCCTCTATGCTAGTACATGATGATACTACAGCACCTCAGTTTATGAATGCTTTTTTGCAAACAATTTGGTCTGCAAACAGAACTTTTGTCTTTGCATCAGCAACAAAAACAACCATAGCTATCTTTTCCAAAATCGTACAACAAGTTATTAAGTCCATGAAGTAAGGCACCGCTACACAATAATTATAAAGAAATATGCTAATTTTAAATATCACCTGCAAGAACTCTGACACCTTCATTTTACTTCAAAGAGAACAAGTCTGGGGATGACATTGAAAGGTTGTGCACATACTTTTTGTATCACAACGTGTATAACTTTTATTAAGGGTGTGAATGGGCATCCCCACCATAAACCTTAAGGAAGTAATTACATAACCTAAATTCCACAAGGAAATTAAACCATCAGTCCTAAAATACACGTTAGAGGCCTATGCTATAACTGAGGTGGCCAGCTTGTATTTTTCTGGGGGGGAAGCAGTTTTATTTTTGTGAACAGATTCTCTGGCTCAAAACTCGAGACCAGGCCAGGCTACTTCAGATTTAAAGCCACCGCATTCAATACAGCCCAACATTATAGAGGCTAAAGTTAAAGGAACTTTTTTTTTTTTTTTTTTGCAGTACTGGGTACTGAACTTGAGACCTTGCACTTGTCAGTCAGGCACTAATGTCACTGAGCTATATCCCCAGCCCAAAAGGAACTTTCTATCTGGACTCAAAGCTGAAAGGATTTTAAAAATCAAATTTTAGCAGCTACTAGCTTAACACTTGAATAAGTAGAAAGTTTACTATCACTGCCAATGAATGCTAGAGTGAAAATCTCAAATTAGCTAGTATTTGTTCATAGTTTTTAATCGATGTTTAACAAAACCCTGGCTTCACAATATGATGTCAAATCTGCCTACTCTTGGCATCCATCTGTACATGTTTTGTTTTGTTTTTTATTTTGGTTAAAATATGCAGGGTCTCATTATGCAGTTCAGGATGGCCTTCAAATCACTATGTAGCCCAGGCTGGTCTCGAACTCCAAGCAGTCCTCCTGCTTCAGCCCCTCAAGGGTTGAGATTACAGTACAGGTATGCAGCACCACACCCCAGCTTGGCAGAGTTTCGGATGTGCCACATATAGGATATTCAGGTGTCTGAGAGCACCTAACTAGGATCCACCCCTGATGAGCATTGTCAGCCTATACCAGTTACACTCAAGAGATGTTTGCACATCACCAAATGAGCTCAGGTGACAGGGTACATTTAGAAAAAAAGCCATGGGCCAGTCTTTGTTGGGAAACTGGCTAGCCTAAAATACTCCCCTGTGAGACTTCCCAATATTCGTATGTAGTCATCAAATGTTGAAGCCATTTCTGTTCAATTTTACGAAATCAGAACCACCGCGCCGCTAACTCCAGAGCCATGAACGCCTGCCCCTCCTGCTCAGTCTATGCTGCCGCCCAACAGCACGACTCCTCCCTCGGCTACGGGGAAGAGATCGGGGCGGGAGCTCCGGGGCTCTTGATGGCTAGCAGAAGCTCTGGGTGAAGAGATGGCTTCCCCCTGGATACTGAGATGCTGAGCTCCACTGAGAGAGGTCCACAAGCTACAGCTTTCAATCTACAAAGTTCTTCGGGTTCAGAAAGCTGGTCAAACAAAGGTCAAGGAGAGAAGAGTGTTAGTTTCTGAGGTAAAAAACATTCTAATCCTTGCAACTCCCTAAAACAGGAAAAGTTGTGGCCAGGGATGTGGACTGTTGGCAGGTCACCCCCACAACCACGTACAATATATTGCCACAGTCTCCCTGAGTCCTGGGGCAATGAAAGCATGCAAACCTCATCTAAAAGCGTGGACAATTTAGAGAGTGCAGGGGTGATTTTAACATACCCTCTAATGTAGGAGTCAGCAGGCTTTTCCCATAAAGGGCCACACAGCAGTATTTTAGGTTCTGTGGGCCCTATGATCCCTGCTACCATTCAACCCCACTGGTGATGAAGTGAAGGAATGTGACTACTTTCCAATAAAACTTTACTTACCTAATCAGGCACCAAGCTAGACAACTGAATCCAGACAATAAAGGTATAATCCAGATACAAACCTTAACCATAAAAACAGGGACTTCAGGATCCTATAGTGCTCCTGCCATTTTCCCCAAATCCTGTCTTCCACAATCATCTTAATTTTTGAGTCAAATAGAGTAAGACTCTCTACAATGGACTTGGTAACACCAAACATAAAAACTCAAAATAGAGCTGGCTGTGTTGGCACACTACTATAATCCCAGCACTTAGGAGGCCAAGGCAGGGGCACAGCTGTGAGTTCAAGACCAGCCTAGGCTATATAACTGAATCAAAGGCCAATCTGAACTACACAGTGAGACCCTCTCTCAAAAACTAAAATAAGTAATAATAATAATAATGTTTTGTGCATCACTCATTACCATGGGAGGAAGATGATGACATGAGAAAATCTGCTCTGCTAAGAGACCAAGACTGTGTAGGCAGGGCCCCATTACAACCCTGAAGTCTGTCAAGGGAGAGGTGTTCCCAAATATGGACCTCACCGATGAATAACAATTCCAGTACTCCAACAAAGCATCACCTTGTAGAGACAATTTTTTTAAAGTAAATACTGGGACTAACAGATTTGCAAAGCAGCCCTTGTTATACATATCTACTATGTTTTTAGATATCAAGTCACTACCCACTACCTGGACACTGTTATGTTCTACTTTAGTGTACTCTAACAAAAGAGAATAGTAGTCCAGAGGCAATACATCTTACCACATATACCTTGAACAGGCTACTTTTGTGTAGGCAAAAGAAAAGATGGCTGAAAACGCCACTGAAGTTTTGACAGCTAAGTGCACCAGAAGTCTGGAAAAGAAAGATGTCTAATCTACCCTAAATTCAGCTGTTTCATTTGAAACAGGCAGAAATAAGGAAGTGATCGCAATTTATAAGCTGGCACATCACACAGCTCGGACAGAGGAAGGACTTTATCTGGAAGGCACAGCCTACTCGGGGAAAGAGCACCTTCTGAGACAATCAGGCAGGACACAAAAGCCAGCTCGATTAGGATGAAAAACTATGTGCCTACCTATCTTTAGCCTCTTCTGTCTTCAGGGTTGATGCCACTATGGCAGAGGAAAAGCGATTTGCAGGAATTTGATTGCCTAGAATTCACAGCATATAACTTCAAAAATTGAGACTAAAAATCTACATCCAACTAGATTCACATTTCTTAGGAAAGAGGGTGAGGCAGAATTTCTGAGGGTTCAGGGAGCTGGGCAAAGGGCTGCAGTACCTGACTGGCAAAGAGGGGTCCTCTCCATAGCCCCAGGGCCTAGACCAAATGAAGTATGGACACAGGAAGGAAGACATTCTCATAGGGAAGCAAGGGCTGTGATGAGATTCAGAGTCTGCTCTGCTCCACAAGTGGTAGGACCATTTTGATCCACAATCTGTTCTTCCTACTGCAGAATCTCATCTGGATCATGAGGAGATAACCACATATTTTTCCGTATTTTAAACTGACTTATGAGTCCCAGATGACAATATCCAATGCCTCATATGATAAAGCTTTGCAAGTATGCTGACCAAATTCAAAAGCCTGCTAATATTCAATGAAAGAACTTAAACAGTTAAGCAGGAAACCACCAATCACCACATAGCCTTCCCACTAAAAATAAGCTAAAAGACAAAGGAAATAAGACTGTCTTTAATTTTCTGGTTAACTGTTTTTAAAAGCAAAGATATTTCTCTGAAGTCTTTAAATCCTTATTTATTTTAAATGTTCCTAGATTACTGTTCTACATCCTCAACCATAAGAGGAGTCAACACAAGTAATACAATATATTGCCTCTTGGATCAATGAATATTCAGTCACTAATTCTGCCATCAAGTCATCGGTTTTTATAGCAATGATGATTTATATGGAATTTACCCAGGCATAGAAAACTCAAGTGGACAAAGTGTGCACCTAGGATGAGGTCTTCAGAGCTGATTTGAAATTAATCCCTTCAGGAAGGGAGGGAGGAAAGAAGGGGGAGGATGAATTAATTCTGTTTGCTTTCTACCTTCACAGACAAGTGTAACAAAGGTCTACTCTGGAACTGTCAGGTGGGAGCTTGCGGAACCTATACTACACAATAAATGATCTGTACAGGATGTATTTTCAACCCTGTGCTTGCCCTAAAGATACCAGGGGATGTTTGTGAAGACTCAACCGGGGAATTGTTCAAAATTAGTAAAGACACAAAAAGGGGAGGGCAGGAAAAGCTGATGAGAAACCAATGAGGGGGTTTTGTGGGGATGAGACAGAGGCTGACAGCTGCAATGCTACTTTGTAAATCAGTAAACAAATCTGAAGACACATATGGGGTCTCAAAGCAGTTGGTTTTTACTGATTCTTATACTCATGTAAAGAAACCAAAATAAGTACGAGCCTATCAAAGAGATGGATAGGACTAGCACCTGGTTGGCTTACGTCTCTCCAGTAGCCCACGAACTGCAGGAGGAGGCCGTCCTGAGCCAACTACCTTGTGATGATCACTATGGTCAGGCACTGCTGTTAGGAGGGTTAATTCAGAGGTTAAGACAAGGACTAAACCTCCAGTTTTACAAAGAAATAAGATCCTGTTCCCAGTGCAAAATGATATGCTCAGTGACCGGTACAAACTTGCAGTATCCTTGCTTCCAAAGTCATGATAGGTTGTTGTTCCCCATATCCTATTACCAATCAATTTTGGTTTGAATAGCCCAAGTAATTGGAATATGTCCGTGTACCACACAGACCAAGTCAACAATTAGCCAGAGCCTGAATACCAAAATAGCCAGGCTTCTGCTGAGTTTTCAGTTCTTAGAGATGTCAAGGTCGCCCTCTACATCATATGGCATGATGACACTGTTTTAAAGAGAGCCCATAATTTTAATAAAACAATAGCTGAAAACACATTTTTAAATTAGAGAACCACTACAAAATGTTTCATTATAATTATATTTAAGTGAATTTTACTATATTGGTGACAGAAATTAAATAGAGCAGCAGTAAGCTCACAGCCTACCTATTCCTGAATTGGCCCCAGTGACCACGACCACTTTCCCCGTGAAGTCCCGACCCTGCAGGATGTCCATGGCTGTGGTGCTGCTGTCATATCTCTGCCTGGTGGTTGGCTTGGTCGGACTGTCATCCACAGTGAAGGCCAGTCTTGGATCCAAGTAGGTGGTTCTTTTATTTATGTGGCTGCAAAGGAAAGGAAAAAGCAGTGAACACCAGCAGTTATAAATATAAGATAATCTTACTGTTTAGGTGGCAAACCTCATGATTCATTTACAAGAAGGCTAATTCTTAAACCTGAAAAGAGCCAGGGCTGTTTAATCTATCTTCTGGCCTTTAGAAGGATTACATTCCTCCCTGGACAGATACTCATCAAAGCCTTGAGCTGCCTGTAACACATGCTATAATGTACAATAACCACTGCTTGTATTCTTGAATCTCAAAGTAGTCTTCAAGAGAATGCCCTGGGCTTTTACTTAATTCATGTAAATGTGGCCTAAGATCTGTCAGCCTCTCTTTCCAGTAGCTTTTGACTAAATCTCTTTATCCTACACAAGGAACTAAAAAGACCAGAAGACAAGTAAAAACTCCAAATAATAAAAGAATAAATACATGCCTACCAACTTGAACCACTGGTGGTATATGTGTAGCTGTCCTGTAGGGCAACAGAGCACAGTCACATACGTACATACCACTTGTGGGTCAGAGCTGACCAAACTGTGACTCTACTGTGAACATAATGCATAAAATTCTAATGATGTCCACTTTAAGACTATACCCAAACATTCTGAGTATTCTACTTTTAATCTGGAATTGATCTGAAACTTACAGAAACAACATTAAGATATACTGGTCATGAGATGATTTGGTTATTCCTTATAGCAACATTCATTTCTTCATTTTATGTGTATTTTTGAGATTTTGGACAAAGTCAGTCCTCAAAACATCATAAAAATATCTTAGAAAACATTAAGAACTCTACAGAAATACTTGAGAATGATTTAAAAAAATTTTTTTGCTATGAATAACATTATATCTAAAATCTATACTCCATGCTGTATAACTATGGAGATTTTTTTTTTTTAATTATACCCATAGCCTACCAGATTAAAGATTTCGACCCAGGGGTGTCAGCTCAGGCTGGCTCACAGGAGTGCCTGTCTCTCCCCAGTGCCTCAGTGCTTCAGCTCAGCACATGCAGCTTGAAACTGGCTGTAGTACCCCTGGCCCCACCAGCACAACTGGGATAAGCTCAGAAAACCAAGCAGCCAGGGAGCCATGATATACACCACTGCCAAAGCCCTTGCTTGTTCCTCTAGATGACATCAGCAGTTAACAAACTCTAACCTACCAGTCAGCTCTGGCCCATTGCTGGTTTTTGTAAATTCAGTATTACTGGAAGACAACAATGCCAATAATTAATATACAGTCTATAGCTGCTTAAAACAGAGTTGAAAAAGTACCAGAGAAACCACATGAGCCCCAAAGCCTACCAACACATTCTCTAGCCCAGTGCAGAAGTTGACATCCCCTCTCCAGAGTAAACCAGCAGCTCACAAACAAGCATACATGTAATCCCCAGGAGCACAGGTTACTAGAGCCACACAGTCAGACAGCACCAGCTCTAACACAGATCCTGTGATGCTACCACACCTGGGAACCACTGCTTGGGGCCATCGGCACTGCACCATTTAAAGGAACAACTGTTCCAGCACTTGTACAAAGGCAGGGATGACCCAGGAGAAAACTGGCCTGGCTACCCAAAGTTTAAGCATAATCCTGGACTAGGTATACAGCACAGAAATAGACCACCTGGCATAAATAATACATGTTTAAATTCCTGCTTAAATCAACTTTGATAACCAATCAATACTAATCCTGTCAAATATGCAACCTCCTAAAATAAATACTGATAGTCAATGATGCTCAAAACAGTATTTATAATTATTGATTCCAAATAATAGAAACAGCAACAGTGGCCAATAGACAATATGACAAATAGTATATCTGTGCAAAAGAATATTCTAGAGCCATTAAGTATCATCTTAAAAAACAGAAAGATTTAGAAAATACTATGAGTGAAAAAAAAGTTATTAGGGGCTGGGGAGATGGCTCAGTGAAGTAAGCACTTCCCTGGCAAGCACCCTGAGTTCAATCCCCGGTTCCGCCAAAAAAGAAAGAAGAAAAACAAGTTATTAACCCATTTACACAAAATATTTTCTAAGTTAAGAACACGTGTACACAGAAAATAGCCTGGGGACAAGACTGAGAAAAAAAAGTGGAAGAATAAATGCAAAATCCACTGGAAGTAGCTACTCCTGAAGAGACATGGACATATATTCCAACACACAGACACATATACTACCTCACAGTGGTCTGCATATGTATTGCTTTTATAGTTAAAAATTCCTGTCAATCAGCAAAATGGCCAAGAGCAGTTCCCAGAAAGACACGTACTCAACAAAAAACACTTGTCCATTCTCATCCGTCTCTTGCTCCCATCCATACGGCAAATCTGAAAGACAGAAAGGACAGACAGGTCTGTGTGTGAGGGGCTGGTGGAGTGCTGCTGCCCTTGCAGTGCTTCTTGCGCACCAGCAGCAGCTGCACCAACTTACGCTAGCACTATTCCCACTCTGACAGCCCCAGGAGCTCTTTCACCTCCAAACAGATTCCACATTTCTGCATCCTGTCTCATTCTTTCTTCAAGGGGTAGGAAATGAACTCCAGAGACAAGGTCTAGGCTAAGTTGTCCAGGTTGGACTAAAATTTAGGATTCTCCTGTCTCAAGTCTCTTAAGAGAGCTGAGACTATAGGCCCGTGCCATCAGGCTAGTCCTATTCTTGATAGTTCTTAAATGTTCCGCTGGGCTTCTCCTCACACTGGAAACCTTCTTAACTGCTTTAGCCAATGAAAACTCTCCCCTGAAGGAGTCATAAACCATATCCATGGGTACAGTAAGCTCCAACACCTTTCATATTGACCTGTGGACCACACTCATTTTCACTATTTCTCATGTGTACCTGTTGTCTCAACTCAACTCTAAACCCCTTATAAGCGGATCACCCTATACTTCTTTCTACAATCTTACAAATGCATTCCATGGACAGCATGCTAAATCTGAGAAGCATCTAAAAGTCATAGTGCTCTTTATGGAATTCTATACTATACTGATATGCTTAAAGCCATGGTATAAGTGAACTAAGAGCAACATTACATTGTGTGCAACTATAGGGTAACTTAATAAACTGAGTCAAAGACCCCTATTTTATAGCTTTTGCTTAATTAAGACCAGTAAGAAATTATCTTCCTCTACCCCAAGATCTCAACACTTTCTTCTGCAAAGTTCCCTGGCTCCTGACAGCAAGTCAGGTTCCTTGCCAGTTCCCCACTGAGGAGCCTTCCCAGGATGACACCTGACCTTCCACCTTGCAGCCTATGACATCTTCCTGATCCCAACAGTCTTTTCTGGGACCATGCTATACAAACCTCCTGCTACTCGTTTTCTTTTTCCAGTTTTTGGATGTTCCCACTGAGTCTTCTCCTCCGTGTGACTGTTAAAAAAATTCATAATACAGTAAGTAAAAGATAACATCTCTGAAAAGTAATCAATTGCATTAATTTTTTTCCCTCCCAGTTAACAATCTGAGAAAAAATACGCAGAAATGTTGCTGACTCCAAGGTTACAGGACTAGAAGGGGACACAACTCTCCAGGAATCGGCAGGGAGAATGCAGATTCAATTGGGCAGAGACAGGAGAAGTACTGAGCCCCCCTGGCTGAGCAGCTGGCTCTAAAAAACTCCAGGAATCACTCTAAGTGTCCAGAGAGGCATTTTATATTTGTTATAGTTCTATATCAGGATATATCAACAAAATCCAAAATGTCTAATTTATAATGCTAAAGTTAAATATAAAGCAGATACAGTGATACACTAACCAGTATGTCCCTTCTATTCACAGATATAATTACAAAGTGTCTCATTAAGCACAAGAAGGGGCAGGGGAGATAGCTGGGACTGGGGAGGTAGTTTAGTAGAATAAGCACTCGCCTGGCAAGCACAAGGGTCCAAATTTAATCCCCAGTTCTACCAAAAAAAAAAAAAAAACACAAGAGGCCCTTAAGAATGCAGGAAGACAACCCCAGAGGTTGTACAGCTGTGTAACTTTGGTCAAGTGATGCCACCTCTTGGCCTCCACTTCCTCACCTATAAAATGGACACATCCTAATCAAAAGAACCTGCAAAGAAAGGGTTTCACACAGCAGCTGTCGTAGCAAAAATCCTCAAAACTGCAAGCCACTGTTTGAAATATATCAACTGTACACACCAGTTTCAATTCTGTGCCAAACTTAGAATTTCATCTCTGAACACTACACAGGTACAGCTAAACCAGTGGGCCAACAGCTAGGAATATCTGCTACCAGGTAAGGAAGCATCCCGGAAAACATTCCTCAGGAAACCAGCCCAACGCAGCAGAAGTATTTAAAGGCTAGACTGCATTTCCCAAACGTACCCATGTTCTGTCAAAATAGAAAACAGCATTACTTAACCACTAACATCTGAATTACAAAACATGGATATTCCTTCTCATTACTAATGCTAAAAAAAAGCAGCATGAATTTTTGTAAAATGACACAAATCATAAGCAGGATCTTTACCTTGTCCTACTAACCTGTTTTGAAACTGTCTCATTGCTATTTCTTTCTCATTAAGATTAATAAAAACATTTTTAAAAAGAGATCTTTACCTTGTCCTTCTTTGGGGGCATGGTACTGAGCATCAAACCAAGGGCCTTAAACACTAAGCAAGTGCTGAACTACACTCCCAGGGCAAGGTCTCTTTTCACCTATGTTTTTATTTATTTATATTTTGGCAGAACCAGGAATCGAACTTAGGTCCTTGCACTTGGCAGGGAAGTGTTTATTCCAGTGAGCCATCTCCCCAACCCCTAAGGTCTCTTTTCAAGAAATGAGGGCTTCTGATCTACCTTTACAAACTCCTGGCAGCTGGGCCACTGTCACAATGTGGGGACACTGGACCCAAAGGCAGAATAACAGAACTCCCAGCTACAGGTAGCTGTGTTCCACCAGGCAATGCCTACCTCTCAGTGATGCCGCAAAGCTGCGACACAGGACATAAACTGTCAGTGCTTGCAGCACCACTAAATCCTCATCTGAGCAAGAGGTATCAGCAGTAAAGACAAACTCCTACTCAGACACCAAGCATCCCCAGATCCGACTTGTAAAAAGCAGCTCTAATGTCCGCATAAGGCTGACAAGCTTCAGAGTGCACAGTGTCAGGGAACAGCAAGAAGACAAACCAAACCTGGGCAGGATCAATGTCCCCCTTCCCTGCTTCTTGCCCTTTCATGAAAAAGGTGGTCTTCATCCCATGGGTGTGCACCACCTAGGCTTGCAGATTGGCTCCAACACATCCACCTCGTGGCCCTCAGAAGTCAACAGCCAAGCAGGCTAGACCCTCAGACACTAGCACAGCCCTTTGCCTGGCCACTATAAGTGTGCAATTGCAAATATGTATGAATAAACCCCTCCCCAGGAAAAAGAATAAAATCCCTTTCCAAAGGAGCTCTGAAATTCCACCTTCTCCCAGCTGGGTGTCAATATACCATTCCCCACAGATGGTGCTGAGATCAAGTGTCCCCAGGTACTAGCAACCCCAGACCCAACCTAAGAATGCCACTTGGGAGTGAGGGTTCCACGGCTTGGACGGCCATGTTCCTGGTACCCCCACTCATCAGCCAGGTACCCCTGAAGACATGCTATTAGCCTGCTATGGCTTGTGCCTAGATGTCCCCCCAAAGGCGCATGCAGTGATTGATAGGGCTTTTCAGAGGTATCTGGGCCTAGAGTGTATGATGCTAGGACTGAGGGTGTGTGGCTACGAATTACTCCACTGACTGTTTTGGCATAATTCTGGGCAGGATTAAGGGCCTCCCACCCCAAGTGTGAGTGCTATCAACCCTAAGGGCAATAGCCTGGTTAAGATACGAGGAACTGAAAGAGGATCTCTGGTCTCCTGCCCCTCATTACTTGCTGCCTTCTGCCTGCCTTGCTTCACCATGGACTGTTTCTGCTCTGCGATGCCTCCCTACCATCTACCCTGCTTTGGAGCCAGCTGATTATGAACTGAGAAACCTATACAAAATGTGAGCCAAATAAACCTTTCCTTTTTTAACTTGTCTGGTATTTTGTCTCAGCAGCAAGAAAAGTAACTGAGATGGTCTCATTGTGCCTCAGCTTCCACTTTGATAGGATGGGGATAATAATGGCCTTTACCTATGGAGTTCCGGAGAACTGAGTCTATTAACTTGTAAAGAAATGTGCCTTTCTATAGGGTTATTTTAAGTAAGTAAGAGGAAGGTCCAGAAGGCCCTAGAGGGAGCAGTGACAGCCCTACCTGAATCCCCCTCTAAGACTGTTGGGGACCTGCCAGCCCTCCTGGGTGGCAAGGCCTCAGAGGTAGGCCTCACCAGATCACCCAGCCTCCTGCAGCTCAGGAGGTATGGTGCCTGTGAGGTCCAAGCACATACTGAAGGGTACAGGAGCTGATGGCATGTCCACCACAACCCAGGAGTAAGACTACTAAAACGGAGTCCCCACAAGACCCAGAGGTCCAGAGGGCTGTGACCACTGTCCTTGAGCACAAGAATGTGTTTGGAAAAAGGAACAACTCAAGCAAGTCTGAGAGTCCATCAGCAAGATGAGCAAAAACAGTGTCACATCTGGCATCTACGGGAGAAAAGGGCCAGGACTCTTACAGCTGGCCAGGAAAGATCAAGAAAGGATCAGCTCCGAGAGCTGGCAGGACAGACAGGCCAGTGTGAGACAAAGACATGGCAAGTGGTCAAGGAAGCTGCATGCACTCCAGAGTCCTCAGAGAGCAGGCAGAAGGGAAAGGCCAAGCCAGCATAGTACAGGCAGAGGTAACACAGGCCCAGCAGAAGGGGGCCCTACACCCTAACAGAGGAAAGTAGGGCAGCCTTTGGGGTAAGTGGCTAGCCAAGGACAGGCTGCACAGAGGGGGTGGATGGCAGGTGTCTTGGGGTACTGCACATGGTCTGCTCAGGGAGGCCCTGGCTATTTACACACTCCACAAGTTTTGCAGCCATTGTTTTACAGCTCCTAGGTACTCAATTGCTGGGGAGAAAGGAGGAAGAGTTCCCAGACTTCAGAAAATACACAATGTGAGCCAGACCTGCTGACACACACCTGTGATCCCAGTCCTTATGAGGCTGAGGCGGGAGGATGGGGATTCACAACAGCCTCAGCTAGACTGAGGCTGTTCAGCAGCCTTGAATACTGGTCAGATTCTGTCTCTAAAACCAACAAAAACAATCTGTCATATAGAGGATGGAGACAGACAGCAAATACCAACAAAACACCAACTAGTAATAAGGACTAAAAGGTGGGCATGATGGCACACACCTCCCAGGAGTCTAAAATGGAAGGATCATTGGGAGTTCCAGACCAGCCTGGGCTACAAAGTGAGCTCAAGGTCAGTCTGAGTTGCATAGTAAGAACCTGTCTCAAAAAGACAAAAAAAAAAAAAAAAAAAGGAAAGAAAGTCAGTCAGAGATCAGAGACATACCAAGGTATGGATAACAAGGCAGTGGGTACAGTGGTCAGGCATCCCTAGTCAAGGAGGGCCACAGCTGGAGCAGTGACACTCAGTGACACTTCAGCTCAGCGGAGGCAGGGAAGAAGTCCGCAGGCAGGCACACATATCTGTGTGGATGGCGGCTGCTGCTTTAGTTCTCCAGAGCCCTTGACTCTATGTCGCTTCCTGGGTCCTGCGGCCCTCGGGCCTAACAACATAGCACTGCTCCTAGCTCCCTGCCTCGGGGTGCACGTTCTGATCACACACAGACCCAGGTCTCTGCACAGGCCACAGGGGATCTCTCCTCTCCCGTGCTGCCCCTTGACCCAACCTCTCCACTCCTGCTCCAAGTCACCGTTTAGGTTCCTGGTCACAAGTCCAACGTGAGCCAGCACAACTAGGTATACCCACTGCACTGGCCCTGGCTCCCTGCATGGTACTCTGCCCTCTAAGACAGATGGCAACTGGGTGCGACTCAGCGACTTATAACCAGTGCCCAGCAAGAGGAGGCCTGGTGCTTTAGACCTCAAGCTTTTTTTCTTTGTTTGCTTGTTTTCTGCTTTTCTTTCTACTTGGCCACCAAAGACAGCAGTGATTCACACCCATGGTCAATCAGAATCAGTCGAAAAGATTATGCAACCTATCACTGGGGACAGGGGAAACCCCAACATAATTAATGGATCACTCTGGAAGGGGGACCTATGAAAACATTTCAACATGTTTTCCAAGCCGCGGGTGGTGCACACTTGTAATGCCAGCACTAGGGTGGATGAGGCAGGAGTATCGCCATGCGCTCAAGGTCAGCCTGGGCTCCAGTGAGTTCCAGCCAGCCTCAACTACATAGCAAGACTTTGTCTCAAAACAAAAAAAGAAAACAAAATCAGTCTTATTTACATTCTTTTTCAAACCCAGGTGATGATTCATTCACCCGGAAAACTTAAGAGAAAAAAACAAAAGATACCGATTCCCTAAGTCCAGAATCTGACACAGAGGGTTCTTTATGAAGATTCAACTCCTGCACTTTAGACCAAAGAACTATAGTGCGACAAACAGTTGTACAGAATATCCATAGGCCTTACACTTAGTGCTTCATGCAGTATCTGGCTGACCTTTACATCGACCCATTTTACAGATGAGAAAACAGAACAAGAGTTCTTTTGATGGCCCAGAGTCACAGGACAGAAAGGCTCTGCTAGGCTTTCCCAAACTTCCTCGGAAATAACGGTGAAGGTATCCAGTATATTTCAAGAAAAAAAAAAAAAAAAAAAAAAAAAAAAACACAAACTTCTAGGCCTCCAAGCCAGACCCCCAAGGAGGAAGCTGGGTATCTGCATTTCTAAACGTTTTTATTTCTCTTGGGGGAGTAAGGGCGGTCCGCCCCCCACAGCGCGCCCAGCAGGGCTGCCTCCCGGACGGCAGGCGTCGCCCCCGGACGCGGCAGGTGAGCCCGCCGCCGACCCGGAGCCCACAAAGCGCCGGCCGGCCGGGACCCTTGGGCCTCTCCCGGTCGCGTTTCGCCCGCAGCGCCCTCGCCAGGGCCGGCGCGAGCCTACAGGGGCCGGGTGCATCCCGGGCCAGGTGCGCCAGGCCCGCTCGGCCCCCTTACTTGGCGTAGTACACCCAGCCGTCCTTGGTGGTTCTCTCCTCCCAGCCCGGGGGCAGCTCGTCCTCGCTGTCCGTGTCGTCCAGGCCGGCGTAGCGCAGCGCTGCCATGGCACAGAGAGGCGCGCGGAGTGAGGAGAGGGGAGGCGCTGCAGCCGCTGAGTCTCCTCAGCCAGGAACTCTCTCTCGGCCGCTTTAACCGAGCGCCGCGCGCCTGCCGACGCCCGCGCGTGCGCACTGCGCCGCCAGGCCCCGCCGCCGATATCCACTCTCCAGGTTTTCCCATCTGCTGGCGTAAAAGGGGCGGAGCCTCGGTGAACTGCGATGTCGCGCTAGAGAGTCTGCGACACCACGGCTAGGCAGGACGGAAAAGACGGAAAACGCTCCGCGCGCCAGCCTCGGGAAGAGGCGTGCGTATCCAGTCCAGAATCAGGACTCCGCCCGTTGCTAGGCGACCCGAAGTCTCTTCCGCGAGTCTCTGACCAATCCTGCAGGAGCGAGTCCTCAGTGTTTGGGCATCCTGGGAAATGTAGTCCAGTCCCAGCGGGCGAGAAACTGAAGTCAAAACGGAGAATTGTGATACGGATACCGAGGACCCCAGTGTATCATTTTAGAGCAGTATGGAGAATAAACGATCGCTCCCCAGTTAAAAACCTTACTGTTTCCCGGTGATTCAACTTTATTGTGCATATAAGCACAACATTATCAACGTTGAAAACTTAGAAATGCTAGTTCACGTGTCTTCTGATTTCCCAGAGTTGGAAAAGCTTCCTGCACTGTTGAAAATAATGGCTGGTATTGATAAGGGAACACCTAGAGCGGGCTGCTAACCGGGAATCCCTTAGTCATCTCTCCCATACCTGACACCTCCGATGTGGCCGAATTCAGTGATAGCTAACCAGTCAGAGGAACCCAAAAGAAGGCAGAACTAGAGATTTCTTGGCAGTTGATAATTCGTACCTGCATTACAAGTACTCATTCAGTTGTGTTTGACCAACCAAACCGACAGCACTATTAGGCAGAAAGTTAGTCATTGCAGGTTAGAAATCAGGGGTTGGGGCGGGCAGGGGGGGCTATTGAAAAGCAAAAAACGATGGGACATTTTCTTTTTTTCTTTCACTTGCTTGTTTTTGCTCATTTATGACCTTGCACTCTGACCTCAAACTCTGTGGTACCCTCCTTCTGTCTCAGCCTCACAAGTGCTGGAATTCTGAGCATGCTCCACCATGCCTGGCTTCCCTTCACTTTCTTAATCAATAGTGATGGGAAAACACACAAGCTTGCAGTTTCAAGCTTTAACTCAAGACAAAGCAACATCCTCTAAGTGTGCCAGTAAAGTCCAGACCAGAGAGCTGAGATTGAAAACCCTCAAGATCTCAAAATAAACTAAATAAAGATGCCCCTAAGGAGTACACAGGGATCTACTTCTCTATAAAGTAGGTCCACACGACCTGTATTATTCAGATATAATAATGACCTTGTAAGAAGGAAAAGATATTCCTTGAAAGATCCAGTAAATCATTAACCCTCTACCTTTCTCCCTTTCTCCTTCTCTCTGTTCCTCCCTCTTTCTCTCTGAAAAAATACCGAAGTTTCACCACCACTACTCTACCTGCCTTGTCTGAAATCTTTCATCAAAGGCCCATAATGGAGGTATGTTTCCAGTTCCTTGAAGAGTCTTAGCCTGACCATGTTATGACCTAGCTTCCAGGTAACGGCACCATATCTCATGCTTTTGTGATGGCTAGCACTTAAAAAAATGCTCAGACCTGCAAATTTGTTTCTCATCTGGATGTCCTGAAACTGATTACTGTTGTTGGATTTCAGCTCTACATGCTCTTGGGGTGAAAGACAGTGCTTTCCAGAACATCCCCAACCAAAAGCTAATTTAGTGAAAGTACCACATAGTTCTAACAGATCTGGTATCCAGTCTCAACTTATTATGATGCAACTTTTTATCAAACATTCTTATCAAAAACACTTGTGTCTTCCACCATGAATTGGCTGCTCCTCTTCTCACCTCTATGTAGCTCCCTTGCCTCTCATCTAAGCTAGAGTGACAAGCCTCCCTTTCTCTGATGATCAGTAGCCTCTTCTCAACTTATGACTCCTTAACTGACCATGGGCTGCCCTAATCAGAGCATCTCCTGCCACTTGATGCCTGTGACAGGACATCAAGCCACCAAGAGACTTATGATACGATGTCATCCAAACTGATAGAATTCTAAACTTCTGAGTCAGCCCTCTACCATAATAATTCCTCCTAAGTGGTCTTCTGTCACAGATGCCAGGGTTCTCAACCTTAACATTGCTGGCATTCTTTGTTTTGGAGCTTTCTGTGCACTATAGCATTTTAAGCGGCACCATCTCCCTTTACCCACTAGGTGCCAGTAGCATCCACTTCTTCCAGTTGTAACAACCAGAAAGCATTCCCAGAAGTTACCAATTAGAGGCTCAGCTGAGAACTAGAGATCTATACTGATGAGAAGTGAGATAGATGCTAAAATGTACTTAAACCACTGTAGACCCCTTTTCTAGTAGGAGAATCACAGAGTAGCGCTTGGCTCCTCATGGCTGCAGCTGGCTTCAGAGTGCTGCAGCTTCATCTCAGTGACATCTGTGCTCAGATCCGTAGCCCCTCTGCAAGTCAGAGCTGCGAACTGGCAGAAACCTGGCTGGCTGGTCAGGACACCCAATCTCATCTTATTCCTCATCTTCCAACATCTTATTTGTTAGATCTATAGGAAAATTAAGGAAGTAAAACACACAGGCATTTGGATTTTGGGAGTTATTGTCTTTTGGCTTGTTTTAGTCTACTTTCTGTTGCTGGGACAAAATCCCCAGCGTACACAACTTAGAAACTTAGAAGAGAAAAGGTGTCTGCTGGCTCAGTTTCAGAGGTGCCAGTCCACAGTCAGCTGACTTAAAGGGAATAATATCAAGGGAGAGGGACTTGGCAGAGGAAAGCTATTATATTACCTCATAGTGGGCAGAAGCAGGGAGCAGTGGGTGAGCCACAAAAAAAGAGCCAAAGCAGGAACATTTCCAGCCAGTTCACACCCTTTGTGACCTACTCCTTTGAGCAAGCCCCTTCTCCTAAAGCACATTCAGCTATAAACTCATCTGTGGATTCCTCCATTGTTGGGGTTAGTGTCCCCACCATCTCTCACCTCCCCAGCCCTACTTAAACACCTACTAGGAGAACATTTTGATCCAAAGCATAGTATGGCTTTATTTAAAAATACTGTTTCAGTCATACAGTTATAAGAACAGACTGATTCAAGATAGAGTGTATGATTAGAATATATCCATGACGTGAACTAAAACGTTATTTGGAATAACGTTAGAGGAAACCCAAGACCAGACCTATCTCATTCCCCCTCTTGTAATATCAAGTTCTCTTACCTGATGTTCCACCCTACGCCAACTCACGGGCTACATTTTCTGATCTCTCTTAACTGGCTTCTTCTGTTCGCTTATGATTTCTGGTCCCCTTGACTTTAGCTTGCTAATACTGGCTTTAACTTTGCTATTATAAAAATCTGTCAGCCTTCAAGCTCTGTTGGTTAGAATGATTATAATGCATTTGAGAAATCTTAAGTTTGAAGCCAAACTGAAGTCCTCAATATGTAACCAGAAGAAAGCCTCAGGAATGGTTTCTTTTGGTAAAGACGCCTGAACCAGAATGACTATTAGTAAGATCTTTTTAAGGAATGTGGTTACACGACTGCACACCAGGTGGCCCTATCAGTCCATGAGTTTAAAGAGTAAAGCCTAGTTCCCAGTGAGGAATTTTGATGCTTGAACTTTTCCTTTTTGATTACTTATATAATAACTGACAATTTATGATCACAAGATTGATTATTTTTTGCTAAATGCAATTTTTTTTCATTTTTTTTTTTATTTTTCAATACCAGAGATTGAACTCACGACCCTGCACTTGCCAGGAAAGTACTTGTTTTACTGAGCTATCTCCCTGGCAGCTAAATGCAATTTGACAGCACTCAAAAGACACATACATACTAGGCATAAATTTTAATGTAATATTTATGGAGCCAGTTTTTCAATTTATCACCACCATGAGGATGGTCCTGTCTCTCCTCTTCTGCCCTCATACACATGCACACAAACACTCCAGTAATTCTGAAACCATGACTTAACTTCAATTTCCATCCTTGCAAAATTAACCCTGATGTTCTGATACAAAACTACATACTAGTAGGATCTGG
This sequence comes from Ctenomys sociabilis, assembly GCA_004027165.1. Classification (NCBI taxonomy): domain Eukaryota; kingdom Metazoa; phylum Chordata; class Mammalia; order Rodentia; family Ctenomyidae; genus Ctenomys; species Ctenomys sociabilis. Next base: position 20,785 of record PVKA01010625.1, read on the forward strand.
GAAACTTATTAATTTTTTAGATAAGCTTTTCACAGGGAAGTTGTCAATAGAGAGGAACACTGACCAAGATCCTTAGGGACAAGTCTCTTCTAGTCATTGTGGCCTTATTTAAAAAAAATACAATTGTGCTTCACTTATTCATTCAAATACAGTTAATCAAAAAAAAAAATATATATATATATAGGGCAGGCCAAATAGTTCAGTGATTAAGGCATCTACAAGTAGACACAGGGGCCAGGTATTTGATCCCTGGGCCTACTGTGCCAGCCTGGCCCCTGTGGTGCACTGAGACAGCAATTGAGACTGAGCGTGGTGGCACACACCTATAATCCCAGCTCTTGGGAGGCTGTAAACAGGAGAATCACTATGAGTGTGATCTAGTTCTAGTAGTGAGACCCTGAGCACCCTGAAGACCCTTCCCTAAAATACGGAAAAAAAAGAATACATATGTGTATATTGTATCTTGAAACCAAAAAAGACACCAAATTTATTAGGGGCCAGGGAGGTAGCTCAGACATAAGTGCCTGCCTGGCAACTACAAGGTCCCAAGTTCAATCCCTGGTATTGCAGTAAATAAATAAATATAGTATTCAGACATCCAGGATACTACAGTGTGATGTTTCTGAGAGACAAAAGAGTTTCAGTGAACTCAACTAATGTCACTTGTAGGCTGAGTGACAATGGCCAAGTCCCCTAACTTTCCCAGGTTTTCCTTATTTAAAAGACAAAAATAATATTGGTACCTGCCTCATCACTGTGTAGGGAGATTCAGTGAGTCCAGTGCGTCATTCATGCAATGAATCTGATCAGGAAAATAAGCCAATTCAGCATTTGGAATTTAATAGAGGGAATTCATGATTCCCATTGTATTGATCAGGTTTCCTATGATTGGGACACAATACGTGACAGCCACAACTTACAGAAGTTTTATTTGGCTCGTGGCTTAAAGAAATTCAGTAGATGGTCATCCGGCTCCAAGGGGAGAACATCATGGCTTTAGGAACATGGAGAAGCCAAGCTGCTCAGTTTGGCTTCTTAGTCCCAAGACCACACCCCTATGACCCACTCAGATACACTCGGAAGTGTATGTCACCAATCTCCAAGCCAATCAAGTTGACACAATCAAGCTTAACCATCACACAGGACATGGGAGAGCTGAGATGACAAGTGCAGTTGAGGATGGACCTGAGAGAGGAGTGCAGAGGGTAGGCCATGTCCAGGACTCAGGCTGGAAGGATAAGGGAAGGAAACCAGGGAGATAAATAAGGAGGGGCTTCCCTGAAGGGACTCAACCCTCAGGAAAACTACAGGAAAACCTCCTCGGGAACTGCTGAAGAGGAGAGACTGGCCTGGCTTCTCACTGGATAAACCCAACTGGAAGCAGCACTGGTAAGTAAGAGAAGGACAAAGCAAAAAAGCAACAGGAAGAGCCCAACACTGACCAGCGTCAGCACTCAGCACCCTCCAGGCACTGGCTGTGGTGCCTGGAGGCTAGGAAAATATGTGTGGGTGCAGGATCACTGAGCCTCCTAGGTAAGAGAGTCCTAATTTTAGATTGCAAACTATGTTTCTGAGAGAAAAAAAAAAAAAAAAAAAAAAAAAAAAGAGGGTGCTCTTTCCTCTTGGGAATTACCCTGGGAGATACCTTGGAGATGTGGTCATGTTCCTCTCTGTCCTCCTGCGGGATTTAGTATTGAGACTCAGAACAGAGGAAGCCCAGGGGCCAGGAGATGGCACAGTAGAGTAAGTGCTTGCCTGGCAAGTGCAGGGGTCTGAGTTCAATCCCTGGTTCCAGAAAAAAAAAAAAAAAAAAGAACTGAGGGAGTCTTGCAGGGAAGGAATGACACAATCTAAAGTTGTGTTTTGTTCAGTAACAGGATGAGGAAGGGATTGAGAGGAAAGGAACCAACACAAGTTCTTGGAGACAGTGATCAGAGAATGGGAGGAGGATATGTCCAAGCAGGGCAACAAGCCAAGGATAAAATCAGTCAGAACATCACCAGTGCCTAAGCGCACAGCATCTCCTTTAGCAGTCAGCCCTAACTTCTTGTCTCTCACATCCCTCGCCCGCTCTATAAGTCACTGACTCCAGTGAAGTTGGGTAAGGCTGGAATTTGGGAGGAAGGTACTGATCTTGAAAGCCTCTGAAAATTTGAAGGTGTTCTTGCTTTGGCAGACTATATGCATAAAAATCAGTAGTCCCTGTTCAGGGAAGGTGCTCTCCTCTGTGGTCCCACTCAGCGCAGAGTGGAACTTACAGCCTTCACCCACTCATATTTCCTTTCTTGAGATGGGCTCGGTATTTCACCCCAGCTCCATAGAATTGTGTTTGGAATTCAAAGCTATATTACTTAGCTTTCTGTTGCTGTGACAAAACACCTGAGAAAAACAACTTAAAAGGAAGAAAGATGTGGCTCATGATTTCAGAGATCTCAGTCCAGGGTCTTTGACCTGTTTGTGTTTTGGGCCTGTGGTGAATCCTATGGTTGGGACCGGGGAGATAGCTCCGTAGAATAATCACTTGCCTGGCAAGTGCAAGGTCCTAAATTCGGTGCCCAATTCTGCAAAGTAAGAAAGAAAGGAGAGAGAGAGAGAAAGAAACAAAGAAACCTGTGGTGAAGAAAAGCTGCCAACAGTGGTCAGGAAACAAAGAGAGAAAGGAAGGGTCCAGGAACAAAATGTAAACATACACTTTAAGGCCACTCCCTTCCTGACCCACCTCTTCCAACTAGGCCCCACCTGTGCAAGTTTCCACCATCTACCAATAGTGCCATCACCCAAGGACCACGTTGTCAATGCAAAAGCCTTTGGGGGGCATTCTAGGCCAAGTTATACCAAGGTCTCTGTTTCTGTGAATTTTTTTCCTCTGTCTTTGTGTTCTTGCCCCACCTCCAGGCCCTCTCCTTCCCCTCCTTTATTCTGAGTCTCAGCAAATTTCCCAGATATGCTGTATGGTTCCTGTGTAATTATCCCTGTAAAGCCTCATACAATCATCGGGACAGACTTCTAGATTTGTGACTAGTTCATGATCCAATGCAGGGATTATGGGTGTGAGTGCTGCACCTGCCCTGGGGAAGACAGCCTGCATACAATATAAGGAGGGGAGACAGGCTTGCTAGCTGCTGCAGCCCCTGTTCCTCCCTCTGCTCTTTGTTGTTTTCTGCCTACATGAACCAGCATGGCTGCCCTCTGCCATGTACCACCTGCCTTGGAGCCAGCCAAGTACAGACTGAAACCTTCACTAACTGTGAGCTAAACAAACCTTTCCTTCCTTCATTTTGGGTGTCAGGTATTTTGTTTCAGCAATGAGAGAAAAGACACCTGCCTTCCCCCAAAGAAGCAGAACTTATACCATCCAGTAGGAATTAGACCCCAGGTCACTTTGTCCATGGAGGCACAAGTAGACTTCCAGTCAGCCTGCTGAATAGCTGTCTGCTCATCTCATAGAAAAGAATTTCAAGACACATCATTATGGGGCACAGGCGAATTTGTCAGAGGTAGAAGTAAGGCCAACTAGGAACAGACTCCATCTTAAGCACCTGGAGGGGCTTGCACTAGTACAGGGCTTTAGACCCACCCATGCACAAGCACACAAGGACAGCCATTATAGATTATCTAAGGGGGGCCAGGATCTGATCCTGGGAAAGTGACCTCCTCTCTAGCATTGTTTTACATAAGAAGGAACTCATATGAGAAATTTGCAATGTGATTTGTAACCACCAGAAGAGTTTTAGCCATCAATCAAAAGGCAGAGAAGCAGTAGTAGTTCATTATCTGGTTCAGTAAGAATAAAAAATAATAAATCCTAAAATGCTTTCCTGTAGATTTCAATATGTCTTCTGCTTCATTCCTTATGTAGGTTTGCAGATGTGTGATTCTTATTTCTCATCTGTCACGAAAGGGGGCCAGTAGTGTCTCTGATTGGTTTGACTGCACAGTTGGTTGAGTAGAAAAGGCCCTGGCATGGAGCTCAGATTGTCCACCAGTATTTATTAAATAATGGTTACATGCCAGGTGTGGTCCAGAGGTTATATTCCACTGCAGTTTTTTCCATTGACCCCCATACAATCTAGCCAGTCAGCAGCCTTGTCCTGCTGGGACACTACTGTTTCTCCCACTATTTCATAAGAATAGCAACCCAGCTTTCTCAGTTAATGCCCCTGCTTTTTTTTCTTCTTCTTTTTTCCTTCTCCTGTTTAAACCTCAATCTCCTTGAGGCAGGAGGATTGAGGTTCCAGGACAACCTGGGGTACATAGCAAGTTCAAGGCCAGTCTGAGCTAGATAATAAGCTTCCTCCTCCTGCTGGTCTTCACCTTCCCAATCAGACTTAGCTGTACAGTCATTGATAACTAAAACACTGATGAGTATCACACCCCTGAGATCCAGTCACCTCCTTGCAAGCCCCACCTGTGAGCCCATGAGGCTTTGAGGGGACATCAAGGGATGTTATGATTTACCTGTCACCCGAAAGTTAGATTAAATTTTTATTGGATTCATGACAGCATGGTCCTTCAGTGATACCCATCATTTCCTGCTCCTTTTAGTACAAAATATTTCATTGTTTATGAAACAATATTGACAGTGATGGCAGGGTAGTGTTTCTCTTTATTTGTTTTGCATTTTTAAAATAGCCTTTCTAGCCTATAATCCCAGCATGTAGGAGGCTGAGACAGAAGGAGCACCTCAAGTTCAAGGCTAGCCTCAACTACATAGTGAGTCCCTATCACTCAAATAAAACAAACTAAAAAGCAAATAAAGTAACCTTTCTTGACATAAAGCTGACACTCTCAGTGTCAGTTGCTTCATTAAAACATTGCACAAATAACAATAAAAACAAATAAGAAAACAAAACTTTCCTCTATTGTGTAAAATCCAAAAGATTGGGATCCATTAGTGAAACTAGGAAATTTGTAAACTTGGAAGTTAAATAAGCAGTGAAAAAGCTTCCCTAAAGCATAAGAAAAAGAGAGTGATTTTATTTTATTATGGACAGCTTCAGGACAAAGTAATAATGCCCATTTTCTCTTGGGCCACAAGTAGGCATTCTCCCCTAGTAAATGCACCTTTTCTAGTGAATTCTGGAAATTAGGCCCCAAGGTGCAAAAACTTCACTAGTTTAATTTATATTGAAAGGCCCAGAACATCAGTGTAGCTGTGGTGTCTAATTGCTAACTTGTTCACATTAACAAAACTATATTTCAGCCTAACTTCATTTGTGACTATTTTCTGCTTTATGGGAAGAAAAACCACCCCCGGTGGAGTGTGTTGCTCCCTCACTCAAAACCTGCCGGGTAGACTCCATTCTGTTTAAAGTCTTCCAACATCTGTTTAGAGCTTCTGCTTTTGGCAGCCAAAGCATCCAAGATGCCACTCTGATCTGCAGCTGTTGTCATCTCACAAATGAATTGTTCCAAAGGCCACAGACCCCGGAGCCCCAGGTTCCCTTGTGATCCTGGCAGATCGACACGTGCAGTGTTCCTGGGGTGAAGAGAGAAGAAATGATTACCAAGAATTCTGCACAGGCCCAGGCATAGGGCTAGCCAGACTTTAGATCTGATTGCAGAGAGCTTTTTATAAGCATTTGCCACCTGCACCTTTGCCTTTACTACAAGGGTGTAGAGGTGGATAATATTGAGGAGGTAAGTGAGGCTCAGTGTAGCAAACGTAACAAACTTAACAAATGAGAAAGCAGAAACACAATCTCAGTTCTGACCTTTCCAGACTAGAGTGCTGACATCTAAGCCCAGCAACTCAAGAGGTGGAGGCAGGAGGAACACTAGTTCCAGGCCAGATTGGGAAACTCGCTGAGACCCCGTGTCAAACAAACCAACAAAGGAATAGCGGGGTATGTAGTTCAGTGATAGAATACCCCAAGCCTTATCCCCAGTATGATGACAGAGACAATCTGGGGTCAGTTCTCATAATCACCATAAGCAATATCTTGAAACATCTTCAACAGCAGTCATGTGATAAGAAAACACATGCCGTTTCTGCTGATGACAAAGTTACAGGTGTGACAACACTGCCACTGGTTCCCTGCATTTGTAATGATGGGGAGGCTGTCATTCAGCAAAGGGCTGTGAAAGCTGAGAAGCAGATTTCCTTCCATCCTGTTGGAACTTCTTGCACTCCAGCCTTGGTGCCCAGACAGAAATCCTTATCCCTGCTCCAGGTTTCGCCTCTAAAAAACGTCTTCCTGGAATGTCCAGGGGAAACCAGCCTCCAAGCGGCACTGTTGTAAGCAGCTAAATTAGATAAAAATACTATAAGCAGTCAGACAGGGCCAAGCCCTCAAAGAGACAATGTAGAAGACAAGGTGACTTCGTAACTTAAAAGAGACAGATCCTCACCACTGTGGGCCAGACCTCAGGACAAAAGAATAAACAAATGCAGCCACACACTTCCCTAGAAATGGGCATCAGGGACTGATATTCTAAATAGGTATCAATCACTTAAAAGAGCCCTAAAGAGTCACCAACCCAACCCCCAACAGGAAGAGATCCTGTCCCATATTCACCCTCACTTGCTACATGGCTCAATTCCCCATTTGGTCCTGGATTTAATGCCTGAGCAATGGTGCTTGTAATCTCCTTGGTTGACCAAAGTTTTGTCCCACCTCATGCCCACGTAAGCAAGTTCCCATGTTCCCCAGCACATTAGACCTGCCTTACCATACGGTTTTACTCTATAAAAGTCACTTTAAAATATAGCTTCTCAGTGACAACCTGCTTGGGCCCCCCTTTTGCCCCTCTCTTGGACAGAAGCTTTATTTCTCCAAATAAATATATTCTGCTCTTAACCTCCATTTGTTCCTAAAATTCATTCTTCAGTTTTAGAGAACACAAACTCATCCCAGGTACCTTTTAGGTCAGGAATTTTATTTTTCCCCTATACCAGTGCTAGTGACTCCTGTCACCTGGTTCTCTCTCTCTCTCTTTCTCCTTGTCTGTCCCTCTCTCATTTCTTGTCTTCTTTTCTCCTCACTAGGGATTAAACCCAGGGTCTTTTCACTGGGCTACATCCCTGCACCCCTTTTTTTGGCAGTATTGGGGATTGGATTCAGGCTCTTGTGCTTGCCAGGCAAGCGCTTATTCTACTAAGCCATCTCCCCGGGCACCGTCCCCCCTTTGTTTTTACTTTCTTTCTTTTTTTTTTTTTTCCTAGCCCTTTTTTAAAATTTTAAATCAGGATCTCAAAAATTACCAAGACTGGGCTTGAATTTGGAATTTTCTGGCCTCAGCCTCCTGGGAGATTGAGATTATAGACCTTTGCTGCCATGCCTAGTTTATGCACTTGTTCCTAGTCCCCTCCACACTGATATGTCACTGGGTCTTATGAGGGCCTTCAGAGAAGACAAAGGCTTCTGCCTTGCTGTTTATTTTTTCCCTTTCTCTGAGGAACTAGCTGCCATATCACAGAGTAACTCAAACCAGGGCTGTAGGAGATTAGGAGTTGAGGTCTCCTCCTGGGAGCCACATTTCCTCACTATCCTTGATCAAGCCATCTTATAGGCTAGATTTCTAAATCTCTGTGTAAAAATATGTAACCGTTTATTCATATTTTTAGATTTTTTTTCTTACTTTTTAAATATTTTTTTCTTCATATTCTTAGGGACTTAAAGTTTAACTTGTCACTATTTAATGGAAAATATCTGTTCCATGTTATGCCTAAGAATAGGCATAACAATAAGAATATGTTATTTCATATTCAGACAGATAGTGAGGTTAAACCCAACCGCACATGTTGTAGGATAATAATAAGCTTCTCCTCTGGAGGGTTAACAACCTAACTTCGCAGACCAAAAATTAGAGAAAAAGAAGTGCTGCAAGGTCAGCCAACATTTTGGCCTTAGCCTTTCAAGGTCAGTGAAGACTCAGAACACAGAAGAACCTATACTGTAATATCATTTAACTCAGGTGTGTCCCAAAGTTTCTGATCAAGGAGATTATGGGGCCACAGAGGAATGAGATCAATGATGTAGAGTGTGCCTAAGGAGAGTCACATGGAGAGAAAACATTATCTCAGGATTTCACAGGCTTTTACAGCAAACTGGTCAACAATGGCCATGACTCATCCACATGACAGACACTAACAAAGGATCTACTAAGTGCAGTTACAGGGTATTAGGATAAATCCTGAGGGGACTTGACTGACATTATCAGATACAAAAGTTACATTTTTTTGTTATATAGGTCTTGCTTTATCTTGGTCTTAGCCATCCAACAGAAAAGTATAAAAATGAGGCATAAAAAGTAAAGCCATATTAATAGGCTGAGCTGTAAAAGGCTCAAGTCAACAACTTCTGAGATTGCCAGTCCTGGAGATAACCCAGTACTGTTATGGACTACTGGGCTATATTGGAATATTTTGCTGAATTCATACACCTACAAAACTTAAATGACAATGGAATACCATTCTCTGACAAAACTAAACAGAAAAAGGGGATGCAAATGAATGACCATTTTGTATCTGTATATTCAAAACAGGATAGATATGTAGCTAAATTCTCTTAATTCAATGAATAAAAGGATTGTATAGTGTTTGTGGACAGGATATCATGTCTGCATCTTGTACAATGAATAACCACTAAGACAACAATATGTAATGTATTTATTACCGAAACTGTCCTACTAATCAGTTTTGAAACTGTCTCATTGCTATTTGCTTCTCAATAAAAACATTAAAAAAGAAAAAAGAAAAAGAAATGCATCCTCCATAAGGCTGACAAGATAGCTCAGTGGAGTAAGCACCTGCTTAGGCTAGCACAGGGACCAAGGTTCAATCCCTTGTACATATGCAACACTAGCCTCGCCCCTGGGTGCGCTGAGCCAACAATCGAGTCTGAGTGTGGTGGTGCACACTTACAATCCCAGTGCTGGGGAGGCTGAAAACAGAGGATCATTACAAGTCCAAGCTACATTGTAAGACCCTGTACCAAATACATAAAAATGAAAGCAAGAAAACAAAGCAAAGAAATGAGTCCCTCACCCCGATCAAAGCTTCAGGAGCTTATAGCCTTTAATAACACTGTGAGACCTCATGCTTTGCTGAGCTGGTTTGGTGTCCACATGGCCAGGAAACCCATATGGCAGTTGTGCAGAGGCCTCGGCTCATGAGTTGCCCCATGAGGAGAGTTCTGAATTGCTTTGTGGCCAGGAGGCAGCAAAGCCACCATCATCCCCAGTCACACTTGCTATTGTCCCCACCAATGCCGGGCCAGGTGCCCACAAAAGAAACCAACTACAGCTTCTTCTCCAAGCCTGTGGACCTGGGTGCTACAAAGGAGCCAGAGCCCCAGTGAGGTAGCCTTGGAGGTGTTGTTGGTGGCACATGGAATGGCAAAGGCAGGGGTGGCCATGGGGACGGAAGGCTTGGTGGTAGAGAAGGCAGACACCTAAATTACAGTTTCTGACAGTTAGGAATGCTAGAGTGGCATGGGAGGATGGTTCTGCCAGGGCCTTTTCAGATATGGAATCACAGGGGACTCTGTGGTGAGCTCCAGATCCCTGATCTTGGACTGGCTCCTTGGGCTCTCCGATGCACAATGGCCTTTCGTATCTTCCCACCCAGATTCTGCAGATGGCCATTGAAAGTTTACTACATAAAGCTTTTATTTTTATTTTATTTTTTAAATCTTTTATATTTTATATATTTTAAACATTTTAAATCTGTTCTTCCACAGAGCCCTAAGTGACACAGGCTCAGGGAGTTATAACCTGCTTCTGGTTGGAGAGTTGAATGCTGCCCTGTACCTTCTCCCTTCTGTTATCACTCTTCACATCAGCACTGTAGACATCCCTGGCTCCACAAGAGGCTGGGCAAAAATTAGACTTGTGCATGGTAAAGTACAGCTTCAAATGGAGGCCCCTGCCATTGTGCTTCAGTCTTAGGAAGTGCAGGAGACAGAAGAAGTGAGAGGGGTGCTATTTTGGAAAAAACCTGGGCTCCCCTGGTTCACCCATAACGTCTCATTCTGTTACTGGGTTGGGGGTCTTGTCCAGGTTCTTGATGTCCCAAGAAAAGAATTGAGCTGGACACTAAGAGTAGTAGTGGGATCCATGACTTATGTGAAACAGGAAAGATAAGATAGGCCATAGAAAAAGCGCTAAGAATGGTTATAAATGCATGTATCCAGTACCTCACTTCAATCAGAGGTCTGCCCTCAAAGAAATTTGAGGAAGTTAAGTAACATAATAAGTAGAAATTTCCTAGGAGAATGTATAACATAGGGCAGGCACTCAACAAGTGACAGTAATTATTATGGCACGTTGATTACCACTACCACTGATTCAAATATTTATCTGATACTCATATTGGCAAGCTGCAATAGAGTACAATAGGGGAAAAGAAAAGCTCATATTGTATACAAGGTAAGGTTGAAATATATAATGAATGTTTAAATGTCTAAAATTTTTTACAGTAGGAGAGATACTGCTATTAGTCCCCCTCTATTATGGATTGAAACAATAGCAAAAATGAACTTTTTCATTATATTATGGATGTTGGGTATTTTGTCCCAACAATGGGGCAAATAACTAAGACACCAAGGTAGGTTGGAGAGGTGAGCTTTTTTTTTTTTTTTTTTTTTTTTTTGACTGGCTCTGCCCACCCTTAGGGCAGGGCTGGCATTGTATGTGGTGTTGGGGATTGAACCATGGTCCCCTGGGCCTGCCTAAACTTGCCTAAGCTGGTGCTTTAGACCACTGAGCTATCACACCAGGCAAGTCTGCCTCTCCAGAGGATAGGAGAGCTGAATCCTTTCCAGGAGTGTAGGATCCAGCTGCACCAAACCCGGAAGAGCAGTACAGGAAGATCAAGCCTGGCACACTGAGTAGGACTTGGTGACACAAGCTCAGTTTCAGTCCTCTGGTACCAGTCTTCATCACTTTCTTTGTCCCTGGCACAAAATGCCTGACATCTGCAGCTTAAGAAAGGAAAGGTTTACTTTGGCTCACAGTTTGCAGACATTCAGTCCATGGTCTATGGGTACAGAGGCAGGACAGCAAGACACAGTTAAAGATAAGGGCCCAAGGCCTGGAAGAAGGGAAGCAGAGAGGGGCAGAGGGAGCTGAGCCCTTCCAGCCCACACTCTGTCCCTGTAAAGGCCTCTTCCAGCCAGGTCTCCCCCATCCCAGCAATTCAGCTATAAACCCTCATAATCCAATCACCTTCCAAAGATGAGTAGATGAAAATGCTCATTGGACTCATCTAAATATAAACCAGAGCAACTCCACAGCTCCTGTTTAACTCTGTAGAGACTGAAGCTCTGCTTTGTTGTGGCCATCAGTGAGTCAAAGACTTCTTCTTGAGCAGGGCGTGGTGGCGCATGCCTGTAATCCCAGCACTCGGGAGGCTGAAGCAGAAGGATTGTTGTGAGTTCAAGACCAGCCTGAGCTACAAAGTGAGCTTAAGGCCAGCCTGAACTGCCTAATGAGACCCTGTCTGAAAAAGACAAAAAAAAAAAAAAAAAAAAAAAAAAAAAAAAACAACTGTTTCTTGTTTCTTTGCTATCAGCTCTGAGTGCCTTATACCAGGAGGAGGCATGGATGGGTGGAGCTGGGTCCTTTGCAAGGCCATGCATGCACTGATCCTCCTGCCTGCCTCTCTCCAAATTCAGCTCCAGCTGCACAAGGAGTGTAGTGGTTTTTTGCATCTGAACACCCTTACACATGCTCCTCTTTTTTTCTTTCCTTCTTCTTTTTTTTTTTTAATGGTACCAGGAATGAAACCTTCTTACTAAATCCACATGTTTAGCCCTTTTCATATTTTATTTTGAGATGTCTTATTAAGTCACTAAAGTGCCCAGATTAGACTCAAACTTGCAGTCCTCCTGCCACAGCCTCCCAAAGTGCTGGGATTATAGGCATAAACCACCACACCCTCTTATGTGCTGCTCTGATTTAATTGTCCCCCTGTCCTCCTGGTTTTAGCTAACACTTGAGCTTACAACCCAGGAGGGTTCAGTAAAAATACAAGCCTTCTAGAATCTGTCTTATCATCCATTTAATATCCCAGATGTTTCCTTATAGCACTTATCTTTAGGTGACAAAAATTATTTTAAGCAAGTTAGTTAGGTGAGGTCAGTTTTACCCAATGAAGTGCTGGCGGCCTTAGGCCGGGACCATGTCTGAACCATCACTGTATTTGTAGCACAGTGGTTGGCACATAATAAGCGTTCAGTAAACACTTGCTGAGTTCTCCTTTACTCCCCGAAGAGAAGTTTAACGTGCTACAGACACCCATCACCTGGGATTCTAAGGGGTGGTGACTCTCAATAGGTTAATTTTATCCTAGCGAAAAAGCTCTAGTTTAGCCTTCCCACCCTTGTTAAAATGCTGTCACTCCTTCAATCCTTCCCCACCCTCGTTAAGATGTTGTAAACATTAAGAAAAGAAAAACTAATTACAAAGACGAATCCCATCACTTCTTGAATCAACACCTATGCACACCATTGTGGTCGCTATGGAAACTGAGAAGGTATTTAAGCAGAGCTGAAACAAAAACAAGATTTCTGATCTGTAAGGAATCGGGAAGAGCATTCAGACAACAGCTCTATTAATAAACTCTGTTTATTCCAATTTTCCACCTGACGTGGAAATAATCTCATCTTTTTGGGATAGCCTTGGGTGAGCAGTGTGTATAGCTAGCTTTCAGAATAGGCCCATGCAGAACCCAGGTTCTCTCCTCCTTCAACCCTGCTGTGCTCCTTTTCTGCTGACAGTGACTTTCCTTCTGGGCTGGCTACACTTGTGGCTGTAAGATAGGTCCCACTGTACCAGGAGAGGAGAAGTCACTACTCATAGGCAGAAAAATAGAACTGCTTATGCCCCTGTTTCAGAATGAAGTCCTTCTGAACACCTACCTAAGATTCTATCATACCATCAGATTAGCCTAGAATTTGGGATTCTCCGATCTCAGAAGCACAGTTAGAATAGGGCTGAAGAAATCACTCCCGCACAGTTGAATCTGGTCAGCATCTAGAGCCATTCCTCCTTCCATGTGGTAAGAGAGACAGCAACACAACAAAACCCCAGCAAATCTTTGATGCTCTAGGTGAGAGCATGTGTGTGATGAATCTCCTGGCCTGACTTCCAGTCATCTTTACCCTACTTGATTTTTATTAAGGGTTCATAAATCTTCATATTTCTACATGTAATTAAGAACACAGAGAATTCTGAGAAAGACATGCATATTGAAAGTCCCTGAGTGGACTCTAAATCTCTTAGTCATGCCTAAAAACTCAGTGGAAGCACCCAAGCTGGATTACACATCCTCCAAATTCTGAAAACCTGATTTATCTGTGTTCAATGCAGTATGCAGTGCTTTTCTCATCCTCATATATGACCACCAAATACTCCAGTAACATAAAGGAACTACGACAACTTCCAACCTGATAGACATATATATATATATATATATATATATATATATATATATATATATATATAATTTTTATTTTTTTAATTTTTGTTTGATTGAACTACAAATACCAATGAGACAGTTTTAAGATACCTTGACAAGATGGATTTGATAAATTAATACATTGCAAACTATTTTCATAATGTTTTGGTATCATAGAAGGTGCTACATGATATTATACTTATAGACATTATTACACCATATGTCTCTTATCAGTAAATAAAGAGAGTGTAGCTGTTTGCATATCTTATTTTTTATACCTGAATTACATCAAAGATTGAATAATTAATACTTTCTACCGTGATATTTTCCTAGTGGTTGTCCATAGTACTAGAAGCCGACATAATATCCTGTCCAACCACCGTTAGTGCTCATAGAATTATGTAGAAGCACAGCATTATCTATCCCAACTGTACTGTCCATACACACACATCATGATTCTTCCTTTCTATTCCCCTTCCTTTGTCTATATCTGTCAGAGATGGGCACTCCACTGTCATTCAACTAACTTAGGTGCTTGAACTTGACAACACAGTCCTACACAGTCCAGCATTCCACAACAATGGTGAGTTATCCGAAGAAGTTGTCGATCATAGCCATTTATAGCTCAATTTAATATTATGGCCCCGCGATGTATACTTCATTTTTATACTTTTCTGCTGGATGGTTAAGACCTAGATAGAGCAATACTTATATATACCAACACATGTACTTTATGTTTCTTATGAGGTCAGTGAAATCCCCTCATGGTTTATCTTGTAATCTTGTACCTTATTCTGTAGATCCTTTGTCTGTGTCAAGACAGCTCAGTAGAATAAGCGCTTGCCTGCTAAACTTCTGAAATTCCAAGTTCAAGTTCACTAAGGTCAAGAAGTAAATTCTATGAGCAATGGAGGCTAAGAGTAGAAAATAACAATTAAAAAAAAGAGGACAGAAAGAAGTATGAGAGAAAGACTCTAAGAGGGGGAGAAGCTGGCCCAGAAAATGGGTTGCCTACAGATTCCTCAAGGATGTTTTATTGAGCAAATCTAAGAGATCATATGATCTTAATCCTACCAGATTTAAGGTGGGACAAAACTATAGGCAACCAATAAGATTACAAGTATACTTGCTTAGATAATATGTATCCAATGGGAAGTTATAAGGTGTATGTGAGGTGAACTAATGAGATTACAACAAGTATGGTCTCTTGGGTCATGTTGATTAAATAGGGATCAAATGGGGAAGCAAGTCACACAGCAAGTGCCCCTAGGAAGGACAAGGATTTTCCTGAAAGAGGTAGGTTAAGGAGGCTTTGGTCCCCTACTCAAGGTGATTGATGTCTACTTAGAATATCATGTTCCGATGGCCCTACCCCCAGACAAACTGAGCTAGCGACAGAGTCAGAGCTTGGAGGAATGAGCCTGTAATCCCAGCATCAGGGAACCTGAAAACAGGGGGATCACTATGGGTCTGAGCTATGTAGTGAGACCCTGTACCAAATACAAAAATAAAAATAAAAAATAATAACAATCACTCCTGTTTATCCCCAGGGGAAGTGTGTGTGTGAGTCATTCCTTTCTTCTTGAAGTTTGGCATTTAGAGAGTGCATCTCTAATGCTATTGTCTCCTGCACTGCTCTTTGGAGAGCCCAGCCCTCTCTGACTGCCTGTAATATTTCTAAATAACTCAGCCACCTATAATATTCTGAGCACACTTTTTGCTCATGCCATATATTTTGTTGGCATGAATTTGCCCTGAGCATATATCTTCCATTGATCTTCATTAAATGTGGTTGCTTATTACTTGCCACTGGGTGTATGCTTTACAGTTCTTTGTCCTTTGTACACAAGAGCCTGGATTCTATCAGCTGGATCCATCATGTGCTAGTGTGATGGAAATTCTTAAAAATTAGAAACAAGTAGTAGTGTGATGCCATACTGACAAAATAAGATCATGCAGCCTACCAAATAGTTCCCCTGTTAGACTCACTCTGCCTTGACTAACTACACCAGAGTATCCTGGGCCTCGCTCAGTTTGATTGCACCCCCCACCACCTGTACTTTGTCCCCTCAAAACATATCCTATTTACTAATTTGTTTCACAGACTTTCTACCAAGCAAGGAAGAATAACTGATGCTACACAATGAAAATACATCATGCTTTTCAGCTTTTGTATCTCCCACTTGCAAAACCTGTACAAATTAAGCCCGAAGTTGGCTCTGGGCTTATACTTTGGGAGTGATTCCTCATCAGCCTGCGAACACAGTAAAGTTGGTTGCCTTCCAACTCTTTGGTGCAGAGCGTTTTCCATTCAGGTCCATGCCAGTTCCCCAGTTGTAGCATTAGCCTGTTGGGTAGGTGGGATTGCATGCATGAACCATAGCCTTCAGCTTTAACTTACATTTTTAAACAAAGTGTTAGCTTTTTGGGGATGCCATAATGAATTACCTCAAATGTGTTGCTTAGAACTCTTCTTTCACAGCTCTGGAGGTGAGACATCAATCTGACTGTACTATCAGCAGGCCATGCTACTTCTACAGGCCCCAGAGATGAATCTTTGCTTCTTCCATGCCCTGGAGATGGGCTCCATTCTTCAGCTCGTAGCTGCATCTTTCCAGTTTCTGCTTTTCTGATCTCATAGCTTTATTTTTTCCTTCTTGTGACTTATAAAACCTGTTTCCATTATCCAACCAACATTTCAAAATGGAACTTTAAAAGATAAATAGATCTTTTCCTTTAGAGACAAGTGGCTTCTCCAAACTTCCTTGGGCTCAGGGCATAAATCACCACCCTCACCTCTCCTCAGCCCAGATAAAAGGACAGAATATGAAGATGTTGGAACTAGGAGGTCAAAGTCCAATTTCATTTCCATAGGAAAGGGAGAAGAGGTCTGGGTCCCAGAAGTGTGGAAACAAGCCTGGATACATCCGCTGTCTCTTATATTTCTCTCCCTAGTATTCTTGCCATAAAAGACGGGGATTTTGGTGAAGATCCCCATCTTCTTGGAGTTAGTGCTGAATAAACACTTCTTGCTTTTTCCAAAATGTATTATCATCACCTTTTATTTGGTCAGCTGTGAACTCAGGTCACATGGACCTAGGTAGGGGACTCAGTCAGATGATCTGGGGTGACTGCATCTCAAGATCCCTAATAATAATTACATTTTCAAAGACTCTGTTTGCAAAAGAAGTCACCATTATGGGCTCCAGGGGCAAAGAAGTGAGCAGAGGTAAAGATCTACACAGGCCACTCACCGTGTTATGGTTTATGTCTAGTAGTCCCCCCAAAGTCATTAAGGTGGCTTCTATAGTTTGTGATTAATTCATGATCCAATGTGGGGATTGTAGGCATGAGTACTGCTGGGATTATGAGTGTGGGTATACGCCCACTGTGGGGTGGGTAGTCTGAATACAATATAAGCAAGGGAGAGGGGCTTTCTAGGTGCCACAGCTGTTGCTGCTCCTTTTTCTCTTTGCTGTTTTTTGCCACCATGAGCTACTGCCCTCTGCCATGTGGCACCCTTCCTTGGAGCCGGCTAAGTGTGGACTGAAACTTCCACTAACTGTGAGCTAAATAAACCTTTTCTTCCTTCATTTTGGAAGGAAGAAACCATGAATAATCAGTATAAGTCCCTGACTATAGTCCAGCACTAAAGATGGAAACAACTAATCCACTGTGATTCTTATGTTGTCAGAATTTATAGTCCAAGTAGTATGCAAATGTACCACCATGAATGCATTACAAAGTATTCTAGGAAGGATGCACACATCTTAAGGGCTTTCTTTTGCACTGAGTGGTTCAGGAAGCCCTACTCACTGATCCTCTGCTGTTGGAAGAACATAAAAATGGATGAATGAGGGTAACTCCCCACTAGTCTCACAGTGGTTGCAGTTCACCACCTCTTCTGGTCCTTATTTCACTTTCATCTGGTTTCTGAGAATTGTTTCTCTGAGACTCACTGGATAATAGATGTCTGTACTTCAGCTGTAATCATGCTAACTCAGGTACACTTCCTTGAAGTGGCAGATCAATGCTCAGAATTGCTTGTTTAGGGAATGACTCACTGCTCTGATGCTCTCTCTGTCTCTCTGTCTCTGTCTCTGTCTCTGTCTCTGTCTCTGTCTCTGTCTCTCTCTCTCTCTCTCTCTCTCTCTCTCTCTCTCTCTCTCTCTCTCTCTGTCTCTCTCCCTCAGCTATTCTGGACATGGAAAAAATTTTGGAAACAGTTCATTAAAAAAATTACTTTGTAAGAAGAATTCATTCTATTAACCTATGACCTATGCTTCTTCCACTATGACACAATTTTGGAGCAAGGGTCTCTGAATGTACTGGAAAAGCCACCTTCCAAGGCTATTGACCAAAGTGCTACATCTAATCTACAGTGGGGAAGCAATTCCACCTTTGAAGAAGAAAGTGCTCAGGGTGGGTCTACCTGGGCTATAGGTCTGAATCAGTATTAATAGAGAGCAAAGCTATGAACAATTCAACTTCTACTTGCTGAGCAGGGTAATTAAAGCTGCACATATAAAGTACTCTGATGTTTCCTGGTATTGACATTTATTGTGCCTGTTCTAGCTCCTTCAGATAGGCATAGCCCTTCTTTGAGGCAGCAAAGATCAGAAAAGCAATCAAAGAACACAGTTACCACAATTGTTAGCATAGAAAATCCAATAATTAAGCCATCAAGACCAAGGCAGTGATGTCTTTCTCACAGGGCTCTTGCTATGCAGCCCCACTGCCAGCCAGATTGGGTGAACAAAAACTGTTCTTGAAGACATTCTACTGATTTACCCTGTGTACACCTATGTCTGGGTTAGTTTGCAAGAAAGCTTGGCACATCAAGTTTCAATTACAACCAAAAACACACATCTGATCTCAATTTTCCTTAATTTTTCTCATCCATCTTGGCCATCCAGCAGAAACTGGTAAGATAGAGACAGCAAATTAAGGAATGGCAAACTGGTGTGGAAAGTGAATATAATCTGTTGATCATAGAGGTTTAGGACACACATTCAGATTCCCAAAGCACTGCACTTGGAACCAATCATAGAGTTATCTTCAGTTTTTTTTTCAGAAGAACTCATGCAGAGTTTTAATAGGAGAGCCTAGACCTGTTTTCATCCTGAGAAATTTCAAATACAAAAGAGGACTGCCACATATTGCTGTGAACTTTTTAGTGGCCCACCCTCTGATTGGCAGTGTGTATCTCCTCTCTCGCTCCCAGAGCATGTTTATTTTCTTACCTTTCATAAATAAGCCTCACTAATCATTTGTGCTAATCTTGATCAATTTTATGCTCAGGACAGAAAGAACCTAGAAACCCCTCTATAAGAAGACTCCTGGCCCCTAAAACCTGGTAACAAGACCATGTGTTGCTCTGTCTCTAGCACTATAGTAGTTTAGTTTAGTTTAGTTTAGTTTAGTTTAGTTTAGTTTAGTTAGGAACAAAGCAGTCAGAACAGCCTACTTATGGGGTCCCATTGTTACAGGGCACTTGAGTTTGAGGCAGGAAATTAGGGCATGGAAGATTGGCTGGACAAGTAGTTCATGATCATCTGCTCACTGCTGACCAAATCAAGGGAGGCCATATATTTAAGTGAAAAAGGATTTGTTCAGAGGTAGTACTGAGGAAAGGAAGGGCCCATTTGCTTCAAATCACTACCTCTTTATGTAAAGGTGTGTTGGATCCTATTGCAGCAAGGGACAGTGCTGGAGGGAATACATTGTAATAGATAGTTTCAGGTTAGTTCCATTGCTTTCTGGAGCCAAATGGCTCCCTTCTTTGACTGAAGAAATAAAATTGGGCATGACCTCTAGCTGCCAGTATGTGCATATTCTGTGAATTCTTCTGGGCAGAGAAGGGTGGGGGAGTTATGCCTTAGAAAGTTTGGAAGACACTTGACTGTAAGAGAAAAAAAAAATCTAACTTATAAAGTTCCATTTTACAATGCCCATTACATCATAAAAGAAAATAGCCCACCACTAAAAGTTAACTCAAGCAGCTGCTAAAGCTTAGAAATGCAAAGGTAAACAGAAAAGGAAGGATAAAAGTTACAATAAAAAAGGAGATAAGGATCTTTCCTCCCAACAAGACAAGCTAAATTAGTTGACAGCTCCTCCCTTACCTCTGTGCTGGAGAATTTTAGAAATGCAAAGTAACCAGTTTCCAGCTAAGTATCTCACCAAGTAACTGATTCAACAACAACAATAGCAACAACAAAAGCAATAAGCACTGTGCAAACGCTGCTTATCTACATGAGGCCAAAACAACAACAACAAAAGCCCAAACTCCTCAGACTCCTTTTCCTCTTAGGCAGCTACTAAGATCTTCTTTGCTTCCCATTATTTCCAATAAACCCTCTCTCTAAATTTCTGCTTTGCTCATTAATTTATTCTAACTGCATGAGACAAAGAATTCAGCTTTATATAAAATTGTGTCAGCTCTGGCCCATCAGGTGCACATGGACTTCTTGTACATGTGAGAGTAAGGGGCCCCATGTTTGAGGCACTTCATCTCCTTTGAGCCCTCTGTTCCTTTTCTGTGGCCTTCACCTGTGCTCTTTTTTTTTTCTTTCTTTCTTTCTTTCTTTCTTTGTGATACCGGGTGTTGAACTCAGGACCTTGTGCTTATTCTATTGAGCTAACCCTCACCTGTATTCTTAACTCATCTCAGTCTTCTTGAGATTTAAACAATTTGAAGTCTCCTTTATTATGTCTATTTCTTGAAATCACTTGCCCTGCACTATTTGCTGACCAACTATGGTCTGACACCTCCACAAACTGAACCAAAGCAAACATTTCCTCCCTAGAGTTGTGGGTATGCAGTATTGTGTCTCAGCTATGAGAAAGTAACTAAGACAATGTAATAACAATTTTCTGATGATCAATAATTTCCAATTTGGTGCAAAATATGACACTAAGTAGATGCTACCTAGCCATTTTCATTAGTACATTGTTGCTATCATTCACACACACACACACACACACACACACACACACACACATCTTCATGTATCTAAAATGTACACAAGATTGAGTGACAAAGTTGTTCCTATACTGATATTTAATACTTGAGTCTGTAGATTACTATATTTCATTCAGAAGAAAAAAATCAATTCAAAATTGATTAATAATGAGTTTAAACTTATAAAATACCATTTTAATTTCTCTTTCTTATCAACAGTAATTTCTAATTTATTTCACCCATTATCAATATCTTTTTGATTGGTCCCAGTGATAGGCAATGTAATGCCAATATAATCAAAATAAACTGATTACAAAGAATTGTAAATCTACCCCCAAAGGGTGGGCTTTCATAAAATCAGTGCATATGATTGTAGAAAACTGGTTCAGTTGTAGGTTCTATCTCTAAAAGGTTCCACAACCTTCTAATACACTTAATGGGGACCAAGCTTTCAGTATATGAATTCTTGGGATATACAAACTATAGCTCAACCATAGCATGAAGTAACATAGCTGCTTCTGCAATTTAACTAAAAATAGAATGAATAATTTAAAAACTGGACAGGGCAGAGGTTGAAAATTCAAAAGCCAACCCAGGCTAGTCATATAACTTACATTAAGGTAGCTGCTGGGAGTAGCTATATCTCAAGCATGTGGGTAAATACGAATGAGTACTTTAGTGTCATAGTGATAAAATATAGAAGTTACAGGGCCTGCATATAACTGAGGTGAAGATATTCACCCAAAGAATAGTTTATCTTCTCTCCCACATAAATATTCCCATGTTGAAATGGGCATGATGTTAGTTCTTCCAACTATTAGAATATGTTTCAATCCTGATGGCCATACAGTGAAAGATATAATTAAGCTATATTCTCAGTTTGAGAAGAGAAAGAAGCAAGGAAATACTGGAGTAATTGTCCCTTCTGCATTTTGATGTTTACTTGAGAAAGCATTTGTAACTCTTATCTAGCACGATTGAGTTTTGCATTATAATCAAGTAAAGAGAACTATATGACAATTAAGTCTATGTCTAGGTCCACTTCCAAAGATTCAACTATAAATGATTTAAATGTGACTCAGGTATTTATGTTTTAAAAAGCAGTATTCTAAATTGAAGTATGACACATATATAAAAAGTAAAGCTGCTTCAATTTTCTCAAAGTGAATACACCATGAGAACCATGACTAAGGCTTAAAATCAAACTAAATAACCAGCATTCTTGGAAACCAACGTGGGGCCCAACTGCTTTTTAAAAAGTGCTCCGAGTGATGATAAACTGAATTAAGAATGATTGCTTCAGGACTAGAAGACGGGCTGTCTCTCTCTGCTCACTGCTTGGAATAGTACCTAAAAAAAAACGTGGGCACTCAATAAAATTCAAAGAATGAATCAGTGAATGGTTCTAAATATATGCAAAGATGAGCTCAGCTAGTCAGGCCATAACACCATTTCCATGTTTCTTGACTTTGGCCCAATTATTTTAGTGCTTGTTTTCACTGTTAAAATGAAACAAACAGAGTTCCTTGCTTGCTCATATGATGCCAATGACTGCCAGTTTTTGAAAATATGCTGTGGGTGTATGTTCATCCCACAAATTACCTATCTATCACAATATTTTCATTGAAGCAATTAATGGAAGCTTTCTCTTTTGAATCGTGCTGTGGTGTTTTTGAAAAACGCAGGATCTCTTAGCGACAGCACCAGACTGAAGTTAGGACATGGACAGCACAATCTTGCGCATCCAGATTGATCTGTCAGTGGAATTCCCACTACTCACGCCATCTTTAGAACTGCACCAGTGCTTCTAAAATTCCCGGGAACATCAGAATCCCCTAAAGAGCTTACTGAAACAGACTGTTCCCTGCTTCACAGGATCTGGCTCAGGAGTATGGAGTGGGGCCTGAGAATTTGCATGTTTCCCATCCCCAGGCCACATGGATGCAGCTGGCCCAGGGAGCACACACTCTGACCTGCACCTATACTCCCACCTTTGTGCTGTTGACCTGTGGTACTAGGTATCCCTTTATTGGTGGGGAGAGGCTGCCCTGTGCATTATGGCATGTTTATTGGCATCCCAGGTCTCCTTCTACTAAATGACAGTAATATCTAATATTTTTAAGTGTGAAATAAAAAAATCTCTCTCAACATTGTCCAGTATTCCTGGGCTGAGGACAGAGTATGTGGAAGTATATAAAGCCATTCCCAGTTAAGAAACATTGTCCCAGTTAAAAAAACAGAATATTCTTATGGTTAGTCAAATAGCTGAGTGGATTAAAGTGACTGCTTAGGTAGACACAGCAGCTGGGGTTCAATCCCTGGTATGCTGTGCTGGCCCCACCCTTGGGGCATGCTGAGATTGCGATTGAGACTGGGTATGGTGGTACGTGGCTATAGTCTCAGCTCTTGGGAGGTTGAACACATGCAGATCACTATGAGTCCAATCTACGTAGTGAGACCCTGTAGATGCTGTAGAGTCTATAATAAATTTTAAAAAATTTAGAAAAACAGAATATTATTCTACAGTTTCACTTTTACATTCAATTTTTAATGCGTATTTCCACCCAGGACTGTGGGACAGTTTAAATAATGAAAGCTAACACTAACAATTTAGTAAGGATCATGAATTATCTAATCCTTTTGTATTTGTTATCAAACATCATCCCTATAATAAACTTTGAAATGGATACTAGTATTTGTCCTGTTTACAGTTCAGAAAACAGGGGCATAGAGAAGGTGGGTAAAATATATCAAATAATCACTGTGGATTTATGCCAGTTGTCTTTGGTATCTCCCATTCCTCAGGCTGACATCAGGTCCAGGCCAGTCTATCAAAAACCTGCTCTTCCTCTCGTGAAAAGAAGTGATGATAGCACTTTCTGATTAGTTCCAAGTACAGGGTTTGGGGAACCCTTTGTACATGTTGTAACTGACAGGTCTTATCTACTTCCCCAACCAGTTTGCCATGCCCTAATCTTCTGCCTCATTTTTTTTTCTTAGAAAGAGTTCTTAAAATCAGATTTCTGAGATCCCTCTTTTTTACTAAAGTGGGAAATAATCACTCACAATTTTGGATATTTTCCCTGTAACAGGTTCAGTACCTGCCCTTTTATAAGCACTCGTTCCAATTTATTTAATTCTGTCAGCAACAATCATGAGGTAGTTACAAGAGCAAATATACAAACAGCAAATGGCCAGACCATATAGAACCAGGGAGGTCTTACCCACACCTATTTAGTAACCAGCACTCCTGAAACACCAAATGCCGCCTCTAGCACATAGGGCAGAATGCAGAGGCCTATCTGTGACTGCCAGCTGCCTCGTTTCTTTTTTGCTCTCCTGGTACAGGTCCAGCCAGAGACAGCCAAATACAGTCTCCAAGACAATCACATAGGATGACTCAGTGACTCAGCACCCAGCTTTCCCCTGCTAGGAACCTCCAAGCAGGTCTGCCTAACTACTTTGTTTTTTTTGCTGTAAGGATTTTGGACTCTTTTGCTTCAAGTACAGTTTATAAGGCCGGCTATGGTTCAAAGATGATCTGTGTCCCTAGATTCATGGTGAAATCCAGTCCACATTGTGAGCTATTCAGAAGGTGAGAATTTAATCGGACTATGGTGTTTAGAAGTGAGGGTTGCAGGTAATTAGGAGTAAATAAAGTCACTAAGATAGAGCCCCAGAATAGAGTCCTGGCAGCTATATAAGGAAACACACACACACACACACACACACACACACACACACAGAGTCCATGTCTCCTGCCATTTGAAGCTCAACTGAGCTGGATTTTTTTCTATTGTGATTCTGCCTGCTGGATAAACAGAACAGTTACATTTACATGTAGGCTACACTGCATCTGTTTCTACTATTGTTAAGGACTCAATCTGACCTTTTCAAAGACTGTTTAAGAAATTCCCAAATAGCTGGATCTCAGAATTATGTGGGGGCAAGAATGCCCTCCCAACTGGGAAAATCAAAACACCAAAGAATAGTGTGAAAATGAAAAAAAAAAAGAAAAGAAACAAAAAGAAAAAGAAAATGACCTTTTCCTTATGAAGTACTTAACTGAACCAGGCTTGGTAACTCATGCCTGTAATCCCAGTAGTCTGGAAGGCTAAGGCAAGAGTATTAAAAGTTTGACCTCAGCCAGGGAAACTTAGTAACTTGGTGAGATCTTGTTTCAAAATAAGAAATTTAAAAAGTGAAATATTCTTGGAATTTTCTTTGCTCTTTGGATTTTCAGGGATGGTGGAGTATGTAAACCATACAATAGACCAAGCATACATATATATGGAGAAGAACAGAATCCATGAACCAAGACAAGAGAAAAAGTTGAAACTAAACCAATGCTTCCCTGTCTCCTCTAGACTGTAAATTCTTATAACCTTGTCTCAGTTTCAGTTACTCTTTTCTCATTTCTGGGACAAATACCCGACACCCAAAATGAAGGAAGGAAAGGTTTATTTTGCTCAAAGTTACTGGAGGTTTTAGTCCATACTCAGATGGCTCCAAGACAGAGTGGCACATGGTGGCACAGACATTCGAGGTAGTAGCAAAGAGCAAGAACAAAGAGAGTGGCAGGAGCCTGGACAGCTAGCTTGCCTCTCTCCCCTCCTTACACTGCAATGTATATTACCTGCTCCAGGGTGGGTGCAGAACCCGCACCCACAATAATTAATCACAAACTCCAGAAGCCACCCAATGAGTGATTGAGGTTTTAGGGGGTCAACTAGTCACAAATCACAACAGATCCCCTCCTCTGCAGATAGTTTGTGATGTTGGGAACATCAAGAGGTTGATTTTTCAGATAAAGTGGGTGGGCCCAAGAAGTTAATTTTTACAATGGAAGGCTGGGGTCTGCTTTTACCCTACCTGTCAGTACTGATGTGTGTGCCACCCTTCAGTTTGGGTCACTTTGGTTTCTGCTTGATGCACTGCACCTGTTTCTACTATTGCTAAGGACTCAATCTGACCTTTTAAAAGACTGTTTAAGAAATTCCCAAATAGCTCGATTCCCATGCAGCTGGCCCAGGGAGCACACACTCTGACCTGCACCTATACTCCCACCTTTGTGCTGTTGACCTGTGGTACTAAATATCCCTTTATTGGTGGGGAGAGGCTGCCCTGTGCATTATGGCATGTTTATTGGCATCCCAGGTCTCCTTCTACTAAATGACAGTAATATCTAATATTTTCAAGTGTGAAATAAAAAAATCTCTCTCAACATTGTCCAGTATTCCTGGGCTGAGGACAGAGTATGTGGCTTCATGCATGCTAAGTCCATACCCTGCCGCTGAGCTACATCCCTAGGTCTACACCTTTGTTCCTCAACTGGAGCCCCTGGCTCTCCAGCATGCAGGTGGTCATCTTCCCTTCAGCTCTGTATGTGGCCACTAATAGATAGAATGTCATCACATATATATCTATCCTCCAATGTCCCTCTAGTGGACCTTAAATGATAAAGAAGTGTTTTTAGAATCAATGGCTATCACAGTTGGAGGGCAGAAGTTTGGATACAGTTATAACAGTTCATAGTGCAACAAGTTCATAGGAGACAGGATAGGATGCTCTGACCAGTTTCATTTGAGATGCTCAACACTTCACCCAAAGATTGAGCATTCCTGGGCTGGTACCATGGCACATTTGTTGCATTAGCACAGGATGATTAGGACGTCACAGTCCCTCTTGTTCCCTGTGCTGATGATTCAGGTTGTCAAGCTGCCATGTGCAGCTGGGGGAGAAGGTCACCTTGGAGATGTATCCTGGAAACCATCTGGTCCAAAGCTTCCTGGAAACAGGTTTCCAGAGGCAGAACAGATGCATCTAGGGGCCACAAATGAGCAAATAATCAATCTTTCATCTTGGAATGGAGAGAATGGAAAAAACAGAACATGAAAAGTTCTCCGCAGCTTATCTGGCTCTGCCACAGTCTTACAACCCTGTCATTGGCAAGACACTGTCATACAGTCTCAACTGGGTGCAGCTCAGAGAAGATCTCTGCATGAAGCCATCAACCACAACATTGATTTGATGTCAGTCAGGCATTGCCATCTTCCTCATAAAACCCCTACAAATGAAGACACACAGATGGGCTGCTGCAGATTGAGGATGACATGTGTCTCATGTTGGCAACCTCAGGCAGAGACAGGCAAGCAGATTTGCTATTCTGCTTGTTGTTGTTACTATTCTTACTAACAGTCATGTTATTGTTCGCTTTTTTCTTTTTTCCACCTTTTGGTGTGAAGAACTGATCTCCTGGTTTCATGCATGCTAAGTCCATATCCTGCCACTGAGCTACCTCCCTAGCTCACAATAATTTTATTAAACCTTACAGTTGTAGATTCTACTTAGGAATGATTTGCTGTGTTGGATGTTGTGCTAAGAGTTCTGCATCTCTGCTTTTATTCAACCTTAAGAATTTGGGGACATAGATAGCATTATTAGGACCAGGTTACTGAGAGAAAAATGAAGACTAAAGAAATGAAGTGGGGCTGACCAGATAGCTCAGCAGACTAAAGTGCCTGCTTAGGCAGGAGCAGGGACTAGTTTTGATCCATGGTATGCCATGTTGGCCTTGTTCCTGGAGTGCGCTGAGAAGTTGAATGAAACCACGTGTAGTGGAGTGTACCTGTAATCCCAGAGCTTGGGAAGCTGAAAACAGGAGGATCACCATGGGTCCAATCTGTGGAGTGAGACCTTTTATACTCTGTACTAAATAGATTTTTAAAAATGAAGTAGTTTGTTCAACATTAAGTGTAGTAACTTGTCTAATGTCCAAGAACTCCTTACACATCAGAGTTAGCACTGGAAGGGCCAGGAATATGGCTCAGTGGAATAAGTGCTTCCCTGGCAAGTGCAAGAGTCTTGAGTTCAATCCCCAGTTCTGCCAAAAACAAAAAGAGTTAGCATTGGAAGAAAGGTCTCTTATTCTAGAGCCATATTCCTTGGTACTCCTTTAGTAAGTGCTGCACACACAGAAAGAAACTACATTTGTCCCCAAGTTTAAAAGCCAAGATGACTCATGAACCCATATAATTGTCAACAGAATCTTTTATCCACTTAAAAGCTAGGCTATTTAAGAGATCTTTATATATCCTACATAAATCTTTCATGAGATAAATGACTTGCAAATATTTTATCACATTCTATGATACAGTTTATCTTTTTATGTCTTCATAATGTCCTAGGAATCACAGTAATTTTTAACTTGGATGAAGCACATTTTATGTATTCTTTTTCTCTCCTTGCCTGAGTCACTGCCTGATCTAATCCAAGGTCACAAGATTCAGAACTATGTTTTCTTGTAAGAATTTCATAGTTTTAGCTCTCACGGTTAGATCTTGGACATATTTTGAGTTGATTTTGACAGGTGCTGGGAAAAAAGGGTCCAACATGAGTGTAGTGCATGTGAAGACCTAGTTGTTCCAGTATCTTTTGCTGAAGGTAATTCACCTTTGAATTCTAGTGGAAACTTTGTAAAAAATCAAGCATAGTTTAATATTGGGTTCTCCATTCTGTTCCAATGATGCATATGTTTATACTTCTGGAAGAGTCCTACTGTTTGATTACTCAAGCTTTGTAGTAAATTTGGATGCATATATTCTCCAATATTGTTTTTCTCTTTGAAGATCATCTATTCTGGCTTCTTGCAGTTCTATATGAATTTTAGGATCAACTTGTCAGTTTCTCTATGTCTTAAGTCTTTTATTTCTAAGAAGTCACTTAGAATTTGATATATTTGCATTGATTCTGTAGATATGCTTGAGAATGCTGGGAGGGTTCACTCTCTCAGACCCCGAGGCAAGCGCTTTACAGGTGTTATCCCATTGAATCCTCTAAAGACCCCCTAAGGCACGGAAAGCCCATTATGGAGCTTTACAGAAGGAGCTTATGAGGCTTTTAGATCGACATGAGTTAGTTATTGGGAAAAATTAAATGAGATAAAATTTGAATGTAAGAGGCTGCCTGGAGAGAATTTTTTGTGATGTGTCAACTAGACTTGTGTAGGAACCACCCAGCAGATACGTGAAGCTCTGGGTGTATCTGGGAATGATTGACACATAGGCTGCAAACTGAGGAAAAAAAGTCCCACACTGGATGTGGGTGGTATCAACCAATAGGCTTATAGCCTGGACAGAATTAAAAGGGAAAGAAGAAAACAGTCTTTCTTTTCTTTGGAAGAGCTCTAGTCTCCACCATTGGTTTCGAATGTCATCTTCAATTCCCTGAGGCTTCCAGCACAGATTATTTAGCCTCCCAATGTGGACCTTCAGGTTTCCAGCATGGACTCTCACAGGACCCAGCACTGGGACTCAGCACTGAGCTCTACACCTTTGTTCCTCAACTGGAGCGCCTGGCTCTCCAGCATGCAGGTGGTCATCTTCCATTCAGTCCTGTATGTGATCACTGATAGAATGTCATCACATATATATCTATCCTCCAATGTCCCTCTAGTGGACCCTAAATGATAAAGAAGTGTTTTTAGAATCAATGGCTATCACAGTTGGAGGGCAGAAGTTTGGATACAGTTATAACAGAGTCTGAGAAGAGTCTGGCACAGCCTCAAAGCTCCCCCTTGAAGCTGAGATGACCCTGCAGCAAGGCCCGGGACTGAAGCAAGGGCCAGGTCTTTGTCCTTCATCATGGATGTAGCTGGCCAGGTGATTGTAACAGCTTGGCCCTTCAGCCCAGGTCAAGTTCTCAGGGGGTCCAGCTATGACCAGCTCAGATCCACAGCTCGAAGAATGAGCACCTGCAACCTAGAAGGGGAAGCTGGGGTGGACTATTGCACCTTCTATGAAACACTTAACCCCTGACCTTGGTCATGCTGTTAGTGACAAAGGATGACATCTGATCCCAAGCCTCATGGCAGCCTCCTTGCTTTGGACATGCCTGCTGAATCCACTTATTTCCAGGCATTCAGTATGAAGCAGATTACCCAGAATACCCCTGAAGGACCCCCTCAGCATCACTTTTCTTCCCCCACGATTGGACCCAGACTTCTCATATGACTTGGCTTATGCTCTTGGCTTAAATTTTGCAGTAGTGCTTCAAAGATCTAGAGTTTAGAATACTGTGATTGCTTAGGTAAGCTCAGCGGATAGGGTTTGATTCCTGGTTCCACATGCCAAGCAGGCCCTGCCTTTCAGTGTGCTGAGCCGGCGATGGAGTTCAGGCGTGGTGGCGTGCACCTGTAATCCCAGCACTAGAGAGACAGAAAGCAGAAGGATCACTATGAATGTGGGCTGTATAGTGAGACCCTTTACAAAAAAAACCAAAAAACTAGAATACTGTGAAATGGAGACCAACTCTTTCTCTGCTTCATTCCTTAATGAGAAGTGAGGACGCTGTCTTGCAGTTGGGTTTACAGAGATAGTTTCCTCCCAGTGCCCTCCATAGCTCTTTGGCTTGCATGGCTGCCAGGATAGAGATCTGGAAACAAGCTCTTCCACAGAGGCCAAGTGGTAAAGCACAGAAGACCAGCCAAGCATTTTAAGAAGAAGGACTTATCTTTCCTAGACAGAAGGCATGGCAAACATAAACCTTGTCACTGTGGGAGCTTAAACCTCCTTTCTGAAGTACAGAAGTCTCCAAAATCAAAGTTGTTTGTCCTAGTTGCCCTTTTATCACTGGACACTCCACCCAATACCCACACTATAAAGGAGGAGAGGTTTATTTTGATTCTTGTTTTCAGTTTAGGCTCAACTGGCTCCAACGAAGAAAGGGCGTGGAGGAAGGGTGCACTGGAGGGAAGATGCTCACATTGTGGCAGCCAGGACTTAGAGAAGGGAGAAGCACATATAGTCTTGTTGGTCTATCCCCTGCTGACCTGCCTCTTCCAACCAGAGATCAAACCCCACCTCCGAAAGGCACATCCAGCTTTGGATTCACCAATGGATTCATCCACTGAGGGGTACAATGCCCTTGGGATAGGATTACTTTTCAAAAGCCCAACCTCTACACATATGAGACTTGTAGGAGACATTCCAGATTGAAACCAGAGCACAATGGCATATTTGCACATTTTGCTGGAAGCATGTAGTGAATTCATAAGCATTCATTGTGGCCTCAAGGTCTAGAGTTCAGCAGAGGAGAGCAGAGGGCTGTGGGACCTCGGTGCACTGTCAATGTCCTTGAAAGGGCTGGCATGGCATGTGATGACTACGCTCCCTGAGCTTTCCTAAGCTTACCTAAGCAGGCGCTTTAGACTGCTGAGCTATCTTAATGTTTTAAAATGCACATATTGTCCTGTTTACCTCTTAGTTCTTTGAAGTTTTATTGTCCATTCCATTTACCCATTTTTGTTTTTAAATCAGAACACTAACCCTGCTTGCTGGTACTCACCTATGATCCCAGATTTCTGTAAGCTTGAGGCAAGAGGCTACCAAGTTGGACTCCAGCCTGGGCAACTTAGCAAAAACCCTGTCTCAAAATAAATCAAAAGGCTTAAAATTTACCTCAGTGCAAAGGCCCTGTGTTCAATCCCTAGTTTGGAGAAAAAAAAATTCATAATACTGGTGGTAAAGTACATTCCATAGCCGGGCGTGGTGGCGCATGCTTGTAATCCCAGCACTCGGGAGGCTGAGGCAGGAGGATTGTTGTGAGTTCGAGACCAGCCTGAGCTACAAAGTGAGCTTAAAGCCAGCCTGAACTGCATAGCGAGACCCTGTCTCAAAAAAGACCAAAAAAAAAAAAAAAAAAAAAAAAGTACATTCCATAAATATCGTGAGTGTGTGTGTGTGTGTGTGTGTGTGTGTGTGTGTGCCTTTATTATACAGTGGGATACTTCTTCATTGTGAAATTCTTGGGAACAAGCAGAGAAGATCTTAGAGATTATAAGGAAAGAGCTGCTCCTATCCTAGAAGCTCAAATATCGAGGATGGAGCCTCTTCTACCATCTACCTACTTTGGAAGAAAAAGTTAACTTGGACTAGAATGACAGAAGTTTCATATTGAGATATTTGGAGGAGTACTCCAGTTAGATTTCTTCTTCTTCCTGGGAAGGAAGCTGAAGCTGAGAGGATGTAACTGACTGTCAGTGTTGCCAGATAATTAGTGATCTGAGTGCCCCTTCCCAGCCCTTCTCAGCCTCTGCCATGTGCTGACCCTTGCCCAAAGCTTATTTCAGCCCAGATGTCTCTGTGTCTAGGATTTCAGATGTGACTATAGTCTTTGATTAAATGATTATTTCCTATGTAATATTATGCATGTGAGAATAAAATTCCTACCTTCTGTATATGTTCATATTCATCATGCTGTATCAGGGGCATGCCCAAAGAAATGGCCAGAGTGCACACACCTGTGGTCTAGCTATGTGGGGGGCTGAGGTGGAGGAATCCTTGAGCTCATGACATAGAGACCAGCCTATGCATTGTGGAGCCTATCTCAGAAGGAAAGAGAAAGAAAGAAAGAAAGAAAGAAAGAAAGAAAGAAAGAAAGAAAGAAAGAAAGAAAGAAAGAAAGAAGAAAGAAGAAAGAAAGAAAGAAGAAAGAAAGAAAGAAAGAAAGAAAGAAAGAAAGAAAGAAAAAAGGAAGGAAGGAAGGAAGGAAGGAAGGAAGGAAGGAAGGAAGGAAGGAAGGAAGGAAGGAAGCCAAATAGCTCAGTGAATCAAAGTGCCTGTAAGCAGGCACAGGGGCCAGGTTTGGATCCCTGGGTCTGCAGTGCACCCCACACGACTGAGACTGGGTGTGGTGGCACATGCTTATAATCTCAGCTCTTGGGAGGCTGTAAACAGGTGGATCACTACGAGTCTGATCTAATAGTGAGACTCTGAATACCCTGTATACCTTTCCCTAAAAATATTTTTAAAAAAAGGAAGAAAGAAGGAAAGAAAGAAAGAAAGAAAGAAAGAAAGAAAGAAAGAAAGAAAGAAAAGAAAGAAAGAAAAGGGTGAAGAAATGAGAGCTGAGGACAGGGAGGGGAGGGAAGGACCGGATAGTACAAGTAACCCCTACAAAACTAGTACCACTGAAGAAACCAGTGCTGATGCCCACACTTCTCATTCCATTTAATCTTCCACACTAATTCCTTGATCTTGGATGAAGTATGCCCAATTAAGTATTTGAAAAGTCAAGAAATTTGCCTAAATTTACCAGGCTACCGGCTGTTGGTGGATCCCCTATAGGACCTCACATTGAATCCTTCTCTTCTCCTCTATGGCAGTTTCCCTTCCAGCGCTGCTTCTGGCTGGTGAGTACACAGGATATGGCATCTGAGGCTCTGATTCCTAGGAACCTGTTCCTCTTCTGCTCCTCTGGAGAATTCAGCAGTTGCCTGGAGTGGGGGAGAGAGAGCAGAGATACTGTTTTGCAACAGATTAAAAAGTGCTCACAAGAGAAGCAAAGGCAAACAAGGAGAGCTGGAACACATGGCCCACATGGGCACATCTGTTAAGGATCTGTGCACACAGGTTCTGTCTCACCATAATCAGAGAGGTGGTTGTTACACTGACTCCTCTCTGCACTAGCTGAGCCTTGAAGTCAACTTGCCCAGGTTGACCTGGATCACCAGTTGGTTAAAACTCCTTGCTTCTGAGTTTAGAGCCCACATTTCTTTGCAGCTCTGCTTCTGCTATCAAGGATGATTATTCTCTCTGTCCCCGGGCTGCTAAAATGCAGAAGCCTTTTATTTATGGGCCATTCAAGCAAGTACATTTTACTGCCTATTGCAGAGTCCTTTTAATTAGGGAGCTGTCAACCTGAGACAACCTTCCTCTCTCTTGTTTCCCAGTGGTTATTTACTTGGGACCCCTGCTAATTTTAATTAGTTGTTTGACCTTTGACCACTATACAGTTCATCTGATTAAAAAATATTTTCTTAACAAGGAAATTTTCAAACAAATACCAAAAGCTCTATATTCACCAAGCCAGCAGCACTTGAATAAATAGTGTTTGTACATTGTCTGCTTCTCCTGCTGGCATTTGTAAAAAAACTTTCATGAGCTCATCACAATCTTTGCTATCATTGGCTCATTACTAACTTACCAAGTGTGATTGGAAAACATGGGAAACATTTAAATTTTTGAAATACACTAAAGTAAAGGACATATCATCACTAATGCCTCTTGAAATACTTCTATTGCTTCAAACACATTTATTTCAGTGATTTTGCCACTTTCTGAAGCAGTTCTAATGTCCATGTGTGTCTCTAGTTGTGCTTCTCTGTCTCCCTCCATGACCAAATCTATTCAAGATGCTGACATTTCATGGTCATTTTAACACTACTCTGCAGCAGCTCTGGTGAGTAAGGTTGATGCTTATGTTGTGATTATTTTTTAAATAAGTCTGCCTTTCCCTTTGATGACACTCACCATATTTTGATTGAAACTTGTACAGACACTCAAGAAGGGCATAAGTGTGTTCAAAGTAAGGAAATATTCTGAAGGGGATTCATGGCAATGTTCCTTTTATTGTTTTAAAATTATGCATAATTTTAAGATTATGTTTTAAAATTAAACTAAACATTTTGATCATTTTATGTACCCATCTTAACTATCAGCTCTGATTTTTCTCCTCTTGCAGAAGACCACCAAGTTTTCTACATTTCCTGCATTAATGATACCACAAAGAACTTACCCCTGCTATAACACACACACACACACACACACACACACACACACACACACTTTGTCAGAAAAAAAAAAAACCTTTTGAAAGGCTAAAACAATATAAACACTTAATACTCTAAAATAGAGAAGATAGCAGAAATCTTTCACAGGACAAGGGAAAGGGAACTTCAAAGGCAGCTGAACGAAAAGTCCATTAAACATGAAAGGGGCTTTCCTCTTTCTGAAGTTGCAGGGCACTATTGGCTAAGAATGTCCTTTGAAGATATCTATAAATTTAGCTTCTCCTCTAGTGATTTT
Organism: Ctenomys sociabilis; assembly: GCA_004027165.1. Taxonomy (NCBI): domain Eukaryota; kingdom Metazoa; phylum Chordata; class Mammalia; order Rodentia; family Ctenomyidae; genus Ctenomys; species Ctenomys sociabilis. The sequence goes on from PVKA01010625.1 coordinate 55,016, forward strand.
TGGATTCAGGGAAAGAAGCCTATGAATTTTTAACTCTACCTTCAACATCCCCTTCACTTAAATCTCTTAACTGAGCTCTTAATCTCCTGTAGTGTTGCACACATTGTCAGGCAAAGCTGAGTTGGTGGAACATTCTGGAGAAAGTTCAAAGGAGGAAAGAATAAGTGTGAAGCTGCTTTGCTTCTGACCAAACTTCTACAAAATTTGCCCTTGTGAAAACTGCTGCTTGTTCCACTGTTCTGAGGCTGAATATCTACACGGGTGTTCCACTTCCTATATCATAACTTGGGATGAAAGTCGGCGCATGGGAAACATATCTGTGTCATCACAAAATGAAAAAGTTCTGAAGATTGGGTGTTTACTCAAGTAACTTTTTTCTTTCAAGTCCCTTTCAGTCTGTGAACAATGCACTTTAGATGCTGAAAATGCCCTTGTTTTTCTTACAAGGTGGGCAGAAATAAAACACTGGAAATCTTGGTTTTAAAAATACTAAGCTGACAAATGAGTCATTGTTGGACCCTGTATGATATGCCTGGCATGAACCAAAGTATCTAAATAATTTGGCCTGCTGAAGTCCAGTTACATAAACACAAATTGTTCTCTGCTTGAAAGTGATAGGTGTGGGGGCCAGTCAAATAGCTCAGTGGATTAAAGTGCCTGCAAGCAGGCACAAGGGCCAAGGGTTTGATCCCTGGGCCTGCTGTGCTGGCCCTGCACCTGGGGCATGCTGAGAGGGCAGTTGAGACTGGGTGTGGTGGCGTGTGCCTATAATCCCAGCTCTTGGGAGGCTGTAAACAGGCAGATCACTATGAGTCTGATCTAGTAGTGAGACCCTGAACACCCTATAGACTCTTCCCTAAAAAGCAAAAAAAGTGATAGGTGTTCATTGTTGAAAATATGCAAGATTAAGAAAAAAAAAACACGAAACAAACCCAAATTCAATCATAAAGTTGTCTTACCTCTGGGTTAACAATCAAATGCATTTATTATCAGCTATATGTGTTTGTGCACATCTGAAGTGCCTATCTAAAATATAGAATATTTTGTAAGCTCAATGCATATTTATTGTGTGTTGATGAAATCATTTGTGGGTTTTATTTATTTATTTATTGGTGGTACTAGGTATTGAGTTCCACGCCTTTGCAATGAACTACATGTCTAGTTTAGCTGCTTAGGACTTCTTTTTGAGACAGAGTCTTGATAAGTCACTAAGTTACCCAGACCAAGCTCAAATATGAGATCCTCCTGCCTTACCTTCTCAAAGTGCTGAGTTTGCAGGTATGTATCACATTTTGATTATTCTGAAAGTTCTATAGATTTCAGCTGTAAACAACATTAATCTGTTTTTCCATTTACTCCTTGTAGTGGATTTCTAACCAACCAGTTGTCAACTTCTTTCACCCAGCTGTATTAAACTAGCATGGTGCCAAGTGCAGGAGGCCCACCTAAGAGCTGTTGTCAGTAGCATAAAGGAGAAGCTGGCAATGACACTACTAGGGATGGTGTGTGCAGAAGCTGATAGAACTGCCAGAAGCTTCTAGTTCTCTTGGGCTGTTCTGCTGGAGGACTTTGTCATGCTGGCTTTCCTGATGAACTTTGGAGAAGCTCTGGTCCTCATCTTGAGCATCGCTTTCTCGTTCAGGAGGAGAAGATGTGCACTGCTCAGCCTCATGGAGAAGCTTGTCACATTGGATTTTGTGATGGGAACTCAGCTGGAGTTGCTCAGGACTTTGCTGTCATTGGGGATGGCTGCAGTATATTTGGAGGAGCTCTGGTGCTTACCTTAAGTGTTGCTTCCTGGCTTCAGTTCAGATCCCTCAGCCTGCAGGCACAGATTCTTCATCCCATTGGCACAGACTTTCTAGTTTCCACCCCTGACTTTTGGGCCTTCCCAGAACAGTTCTGTGAAGCAGGCCTGCATGAGACTTTTTTTTTTTTTTTTACAGAACTGGGAATTGAACTCAGGCCCTTTTGCTTGCCAGGGAAGTGCTTATTTTACTGAGCCATCTCCCTGGTCCCCCATATGAGACTTTGTTGAGGGCTCTAGGCCTCTAGTTGGACTTGTGGGGGGCGTTATTATGAGCTCTAGGCCCTTAGCTGGATTCCTTAGTATTTAGTGTGTGGATAGGTTTCCTGCACTTGTTGTATATAATTTTTTGGGTCATTCATTATAAAATGTTATAAACGTGTCCTGTATTATATTATTCCCCTCATAAAAACCCCAAACCATGACACTCTTGTTTGATATTTGACTCCTTTTGAGTGTCTTTGACTTTGTTTTTTTTTTTTTTTTGGCAGAACTGGGGACTGAACTCAGGCCCTTGTGCTTGCCAGGAAAGTGCTTATTCTACTGAGCCATCTCCCTGGCCCCTGTCTTTGACTTTGTTCTTTAGACTGATATAAATATAGCAGTTTGTGCTAAGAAAGCTAATAGAGTAATGTGATCATCTAGCTATATTAATTTTAATTTATAGGAACTATCAAAAAGCTCTTACTCTGAGTTGTTTCCATTTGGATTCTAATCCTGGCCCTGGAACATCAAACCCATGTAGGCCGAAACAAACTTGAATCTCCAAACCTCAGTGACCTCATCCCTGAACTGAGATCAATAAACACCACAATGTATGATCATTGTCATTGTCAACTGAAATATTTAAAGAAAACCTACCAGATGCATTTGTATTATTACTCAGCAGTACTCAGGAAATTATTATTTTAATTGTTTTATTTTAAAGAGGAAAGCAAAATTATAAGAACGAAGACCAAAACAAAGTACCATTGCCATGTAAATATTGTAGTTGTGTGAATTCAGCAAAATAATTCAATATAATCCAGTAAGCCATAATAGCAGTGGGTTATCCGCAAGATAGGCAACGTCAGAGTTGTTGACTTGAGCCTCTTTTAGTTCAGCATGTTAGTATGACTTTACTTTTTATACCTCATGTTTCTATTTTTCTGCTGGATGTGTAAGACCAAGATAAAGCAAGACCTATATAACTAAAATTGTAACTTTTGTATCTGCCAAGGTCAGTCAAATCCCCTCAGGATTTACCCTGAAACCATGTACAGGAATTTGTAGATCTTTTGTCAGTGTCAGCCAAGTGGATGAGTCATGGCCATTGCTTGACCAATTTGCTCTCTGTGAAAGCCTGAGAGAATTTTTTTTCTCCAGGTGACTCTCCTTATGCACACTTTACATAGTCAATCACTTTCTTCTGTGGTCCCATGATCTCTTTGAACAGAAAATTTGGGACATCACTGAGTTACAGGATGCTACAATACAGGTTCTCTTATATCCTGAGTCCTCAAGCACCTACAATATTTGAATGGCAATGGAATACCCATCTCTGACAAAACTAAACAAAAAAGGGGGATATAAATGAAGGACCATTTTGAGGTGAAAAAAATATATATCTGTATATACAAATTCATTAGCATATATATACAGCTACCTTGTCTTAGTTCAATGAAAACAAAGATTTGTACTAATAGTGTTTGAACAGGATATCATGTCTGCATTTTGTCCTATCAATAACTACTATGAAGACAACAATATGTAATGTATTAATTATTGTAACTCTCCTACTAATCTGTTTTGAAACTCTCATTGCTATTTCTTTCACAATAAAATTAATTAAAAAATACCATAAGACAATAAAAGTGGTACAGAATTTCAAAACAAGAATAGGAAATTAACAATGGTTGTTACATTACATATTGTTATCAAATTTGTTGTTCAGACTATCAGATATGGGCATGTAAGATAGATGAAATGATTAAAACATTAACTCTTCCTTTCTGTAACTTAGAATTTTTTTCTTGTCCTTTTCACTTTTTAAATTTATTTTAAAGAGACTATAAAAATATTAGATAAGACATTAGAAAGGGTATACCCTTGAAAAAAACAGAAAAAACAAGAACAAGATGAAAGGTATTCAACAGTGATATATTGCATATTACTGTCTTTGATGTAGTTGCTCAGATTACAAATTTTAGTATATGAAATTGGACAAAGCAATCATTTTTGGCACTAACTGCTACCTTTAACTAACTGATAGAAATTAGTAGTAGAATCTGTGTATACACATTAATGATTTTCCCCTTCTTCTTTTCTCCTTTCTCTCATCTTAGTTGTTTATTCCGTATGTTCAATTTCTTTCAGGAAATTGATTTTAAAAAATAAAATCAAACTATATTGCCAGACACATTTTCACAGGTGAAAAAAACATGTTGTTTTAAGGTTAAAAAGTACTGCTATTTTTTTTCTCAAATGCTTTTACACTAAAACACGATAAATATTAAAATGGAGAGTGTTCTTTCTTCAAAGGAAAACTGCATATTTGAGTTATCATTGTGCCTGAGTCTACACCTTGCAAAATTACTGTCATTTTAATTTTCTTCCCATTGTTCTTTGAGTACTCGGGACATTTATCTTCTTTTCTCTGAGCCACCTGATATTTAAGTTTTAAGCATTTGCTTCTAAAATATGAAGACTACTTTCCTTGTTCTTAGAAAACAATTTGCAGGTGGTGGTGATTTTTATTGTCTGGTCATCAACTGTGTAATGCTCTTCTAAGAGAACCAGGCCCAAAATTTGAATGAACTAGAAGTATTTATCTGTTTTGTAGATGTTCTTATGTAGTTCTTACATGCTACCCATGAGCAAAGCAAATCAACATGTAGCTTTCTTGCTGTGTTGAGCCTGGTGTATGGTATGCTCTGTAATTTCAGCTACCCAGCACCCTGAGGAAGAAGAAGGATCACCTGTCCCAGGCCTGGATGATCTAGCAAGGTCCTATTCAAAATCTGAAAAATGAAGATAAAGGTAAAAAGTAGTGTTTGCCTAGCAGGATTGCGTTCCTGGATTCAATCCCCAGTACTGAGTGGGGAATAAAAATCTAGGTTGCTATCTCTAGTTGGTATCTTGACAGATCCCTCCTTACCTTGGTACCCAGCAGCAGGCAGAAGCCAGGCAAGTGCTCCTGCAATACAACTACCCTGGGTGAAAAAAATGTTGGTGACACCAGCAGTCCCACCAGTTAAAGTCCACTCCCATGACCTGAAGATTTTGGGGTTATCAGGGTCTCCACAATCTGCAAAGCGCATGCCCAGTTTAGTTTCAGTACCCAGGGAAATGGAGAGTTCCTGCTTCACACAAGCTGGGGTCCTCTCCTGGCTCCTCGCAGCTTTTCATTTGTAAAGGGTTGCACCTAAGAGTTTGCCTTAAATCTCAGAGACTTTGGACTTGGATTTTTCAGCAATGCTGAAACTGTTAAGACTTTGGCAACTCTTAGAGATGGAGTCTTCAAGGGCTCAGGGATTGAATATTATGTTTTCTTTAGATGTCACCCCAAAAGCTTCTTGTGTGTGATGCTGGCGTTAAGTGTGTGTGACTACTAAATCAGTCCACTGATTGATTTTGGCACTGTTGTAATTCCAGTAGCCCAGATAGGTTGTAAAATGGACAGAAAGAAGCTGCTACGATCTCTCACTTGCTTGGCTAGCTTCTTCCCACCAGGAACTGTTTCAGCTCTGTGATGCCTGTCTGTCAGGCCAGACAGTGATGGGCAGAACCTTCTACAAAATGAGTCAAATAAACGTTCTTCTTGTTTTGTTCTGTTTTGTTTAAAGAGTCTTGCTACATAGTTCTGGCTGGCCTTAAATTCACTATGTAGCCCAAGCTGGCCTTGAACTTGCAGCAATCCTCCTGCCTCAGCCTCCTGAGGGGATTACAGGTTTGCCACCAGTTGCCTAGCCAACCTTTCCTTCTCTAAAAAAAAAAATTCAGCTAACCCTAGCCATAACCCCTGGACATCTCTGCACCCACCATCCCACTGTTCTTCTGGGCAGCTGATAGTATGTAGGAGCTGGAACACCCAAGCCTGTGTAAAGACCCCAAGTAGTTATTGGTAAGTATGTCCCTTCCCCAAGCTAAGGCTCTTGTCCCTGGAGCTTGCTCTCTGGATGTCACTTCTTGAGACCTTTAAAAAGCATTTCATCTTGGCATGGTGACATACCTGTAATCCCAGCACTCAGGAGGCTGAGTCAGGAGGAACTCCCAGAGTTCCAGATCATCCTGAGCTACATGGTGAGTCTATGGCCATACCACCCTGAACACGCCCGATCTCGTCTGAGCTACATGGTGAGTTTAAGTCCAGCCTGAATTACACAGTGAGACCTCTTCTTAAAAACAAACACCTTTAAAAAAATCTTCATTGTGTAGCTCTACTTGACTTAATATTAATGTTCATCAGAGTTGGCAATTATGTGGTAGCTTTTTGATTTTTGTTTTGTTTGTTGTTTATTTCCAGTGCTAGGCACTAAACCTAGGGCTTTAGTCATGGTCTAAGCATTCTACCCCTGGACTGGATTGAACTAAGCTGAACTGAACTTTGTGTGTGTGTGTGTGTGTGTGTGTGTGTGTGTGTGTGTGTGTGTGTGTGTAACTGGGTATTGAACTTCTGCTTTCACTCTAAACTATATTCAATGTCTTCTAATTTGTGACTTGAAACAGAGTCTGGCTAAGTTGGCCGGGTTAGACTGAAATGTGGAATCTTCCTGGTTTGGCGTCCCCAAAAACTGGGATGACAGAAATAGGTCATGGTACTCTGGATATAAAATATTTATACTCTTTATTTAATACCAATCCCAACTGTTTTTGATTTTCCCTTATTCCAAGTTCTTGGGCTTGTTGAATGGGTGTGACTCAAAAGATTACATAAGATGCTTCCAACTCTCCAATCCTTCCTGGTCTTTCTCTTGGTATAAATGAATAAGTTGTATTTGCCAACTATTACCACCCTCTGCCAACAAAATCAGAGCTGCTATTGTCATCTATTTATTTATTTACAAAGACAGAAAGTTTTCGTGGAGGCAAAGGGCTTTGTTTCACATCACATGAGCATGGAATGTTGGGATTTAAACCCATGAGTGACTTTCAATGGCATGCAGGACATACTGCCTCTTCAGCCAGAATCCCTTCAGTGATACAGTGTCTGAAGTTGTTATTATTCCTTGACTCAATAATTTCACTTGTGTAAATTTATTCTGATGTGGGGAGAAAAATCTAATAAAACCAGCTAACACACATGAAAACTAATCACAGAGGTGATCATTAAAAGTTGATCATAAAGATATTCCCTGCAGCATTCTTTGCAAGATAAGAAAAATGAAGAATGAATTTCCATGTAGTTAAATAAATGTGAAATATTTGTATTTATCTATTTTAATAAAAAATTGCACCATAAATGTACCCAAAGCATTGCAATTATATAAGTGCTGAGTGAATAGTAGTGGTAAGATTGTGTAGATGTGGTTGGATGTATATGCTTATTATTGATCAAATAAATGAATGAAAGAGAACAAGATAAAGGGTCATGTATAACTTGTTTTTCCTGCTCTTCAAATACCTTCCTTATGCTTTTTATATTATCCTGATAATATGTGAGGCAATTGGGCTGATTAAATAGCTCAGCATATTAAAGCACCTGCTTAGGAAGAGCGCAGAAGCCAGGGTTCAATCCCCAGAGTCTCATGGTGGCCCAGCCTCTGGGGTGTGCTGACACAGCAATTAAGACTGGGTGTAGTGATGTGTGCCTGAATCCTAAATCTTGGGAGGCTGAAAACAGGAGAATCACCACAAGTCATCTACACAGTGAGACCCTGGAGACCCTGTACCTTGTAGACCCTGTATAAAATGAAAAAAAATGTGCAAGGCACTGGCTGTAGGGCTATTTAGCACTCTGAATGCCTCTTGCATTAGGGATGAACTCAGGCCACTACCTCTGGTCCATTCTGATATTTGATATGAATTGAGGCTTTGCTTTTCCTAAAGCCAGATGTTGGCACTGAATTCGGGAAATTCACTCCCTTGCTGGGTCAGGTAAGGCCTGGGTCTCACTTTGATTGACAGCTTACTCTGAGTGTAAACCTGGCTATTTTTGGAGGAATTTGGTGCAATAAGTTTGGGTTCAAACTTCTTAGCTTCCACATAGAGTGAATGTCATATTCTTCCTCAGCATTAGGAACATCCCTGCCACATGGGAAACTTGAGAATAATGACTTGTATCTGGAACTATGACACCAAACTTGAGTATTCGTCACCCAGCACTAACTTGCACACTAATAGAAGTCCTTCAGCAGGCTCTTCAGGGTAAGTGCTGGCCAATGGTAGTATACTTTCCTACTCCTTTTCTCACTGTGGCCCAGTTTCCATAATCTTTCATGACAGCTTACATAAATTCTACCTGGAATCATGGGACATTTTTCAATAGAAATGTTAATGCATGGACATTCTTTGCCAGATGTTAAATATTACAGGCCTTAATCAGACACAAAGTCTCTTAAGACTTCGGGGATACACTTTCAATACTTCTTTTGCAATGCTTCTGTGCTCTCTTCTCAAGCACATGACTTCCTCCGCCATCCTCAGAGGGCTGCTACCAGGCAGATTCCAGATGCTACACAAATGGTGGCTGCTTCCAGTGAAAGGTCACTGACTCTGAGCTTGAAGAGTAACAAAGGAGCAAACTTGGGAGGTTCACTACAATGAATCAGGAGTCCAGCAGGCCAAATCAAGATGGCAACACAGTGGTTAATTTTGGAGGTGCCAAAGAAAAAGGTTTTCTATTCCTTTTCTAGCTTCTGGTGGCTCTTGATGACTCTTTAGGTACCTTTTCTGGTAGACTCATCACTGCAGTCTCCACCCCATCTCCACAGGCCTTTCTTCTGTGTGAGTCCCTTCCTTCCCTCCTCTCCCCTCCTTCTTCTTCCCTCCCTG